>OZ024913.1:79546178-79588678 GCA_964017125.1 Flabesymbios commensalis | reverse complement strand
TATCATGGAATTTTCTGGTCCAGTGACTACCTGGATAATTTCGCGAGGTTTTGATAGGTAGTTCAGAAGTTAGACAATTTGACATGTAATTAAATTCTTTAACGAAGCTAATGGCCGACATTTTGGCCATATTTATTACATCTTATATAGAAAACTTTAAAACTATACAATATTTTTCTATGATATTTTCACGGTGGTCGCCGCATCACTCGAAAATAGCGCTTGTAAAATCTCAAGACAATTGGTTGAGGAAAAATTATTCACCACGGTTAACCTTTTAACCGCCAAGTTATTTGATTTGAATTTTCACCCACTAGAAGTTGTGTCTCGCTGACGCGATCCACAACTTCAAGTGAGTGAAAATTATTCAGATTTGACAAAATGGAAGTTAACCATTTTCAAATCTTGCTGACTGAAGTCAATTTTTATCTGTAACATGTCCAAAAAGTGTTAATAAAAAAATGATAAACCGCAAATAATCAGCTCCGGCAGTTAAAGGGTTAATGTGAATCCCACCATTACCCTTCAAGCCCTCACGGTGCATTAAAGCATCATTTTAGTTCCTTGAAAACTGATTTAATTTTCCTACAACTAGGTGTTTTTATATGTAAATTTCCATGAAACTGGTTTACTAATACATAGTAATTTTCTTTAATTTTTCACCCACTTCAAATCTTTTTCATTCACTACAAGTCGAGAATTGCGACAGTAATTCGCGGCTTGTAGTGGATGAAGATGACAATGGTAAATTCAGGCTTGAAAGGGTTAACAGACTCTCTTTATCCTGGTAGTATCCTGTCCCATCTAATATTACAGTAAACTTGGGTCAAATCTGTTACCAAAATATGGCCGTCATCTAAACTTACTGTCTCATCTGTAAAGCGGAGATGTTCTCCCAATGTTCTCCCAATGCTGGGCAGATGCTGGTCTGATGTCGCACACTGTGGCCCAACGTAAAGTCTATCCCAGCAAACACGAGCAAGTCAACCAATGTTGGATTAATGTTGGGCCAACGTCTACGACGTTGGCCCAACATTGGTTCAGCAGCCCCTGCCTGCCCGTACATTGTGTGGATGTTTTGTGTTAGCTGGGTTTGTGTAAATGAATCGGGCTTTAGGCCACCTTTGTGCACATATAAGATAAACTGGGCCAGGAGAACCTCCTGAGGATGGTGAGATGAATGAGATGACACTGTCCTCCAGACACAGGATTCGAAATTCGAGCCCTGGCGGTCTGAGGCCGAGCACGCTACCTCTCGGTCACGGAGGCTCCCCACAATACTGACTTTCACACGTGGATGGGGAAGAAACATTTTTGTTTCTTTCAAGCCGCCGAGACCGGGAACCGAACTCTGGCGTGAAAGGCAGTGTGCCAGAGGGTGGTTGGATGGACATTCGTACAAGTTACGATATATCGTAGCATCTTTATCGTAGGATTCGGATTGTTCGAGATATCCATCTCGACCGATCCGAAGTCTACGATTTTGTCGTAACTTGTGCGAAAATAGGTGCCCAGATTACCCGTATGGGCAGCTGTCGTGTTATCGTCAAAATAGCCGTGGTCATTTTATTGTGGACCACATCCATGTTACAGTTTATAACTCTAGTATATGTATATACCCAGATAACACGAGACATTGATCCAACGTTGGGCCAATGTTGGTCCACTGTCTACGGAGCTGGACCTATGTTGATCCTACAGTGACTGATTGGCTGGGCAGTCATTGGTATTACTTGCTTCCATGTTACCGACCATTTAAAGCGTCTCAATCAGACTAAAATCATTAAAGGGACTGGCCCACGCTAAAATCATCAAAAAATCGGTGATTTTATTTCGGGTTCTTAATATGACCATATGATGTAAACATGTACATAGACTAGAACTGCAAATTTTTATAATTTTTGTGCTGCGCATTCATCAGTTAGACTAGATATAGAGACGAAATTCCCGCATTTCCTATTTTTGACATGGTTGTCAATAATTACAAATCAGGAATTTCGTCTCTATATCTAGTCTAACTGATGAATGCGTAGCACAAAAATTATAAAAATTTGCAGTTCTAGTCTATGTACATGTTTACATCATATGGTCATATTAAGAACCCGAAATAAAATCACCGATTTTTTTATGATTTTAGCGTGGGCCAGTCCCTTTAAAAAAGCGGTCATTTTATTTTGGCTTCTTAATATGACCATTATGATGTAAACATGTCCATAGACTAGAACTGCAAAAGTCCAAAGCGATAAAGAGACGAAATTCGCGCTTTCTTATTTCGGACATGCATGTCCGAAATAAGAAATCGCGCCTATTGTCGTTTTTAACCCTTAAAGCGCTGAATTAATGTTGTATAAATCCTGGAGATCGAAGGGGTTTTTTTCAATTTGTAATCGTCATAAATGTCTTAGTCAGTTCTTTTCGTATCATTTGAATACCTATGTTATGGGTCTACGGCCATTAGAAATATTTTTACTCACGCACTGTAAAGGTTAATCCGGTTTATCAAATCACTGTGAATGAAACGAGCGTTTAAAATCAAGATTTGCAAATATTTGGTCACAAGTTAAGCAAACATGAGCAGCCTATTCTTCACCCACTTGAAGTTGTGGGTCGCAGTAGCGAGACACAACTTCAAGTGAGTGAAAAATAATTTAATTTAGCACTTTAAGGTTAAAGTGTCGTATCTGCCACTTTACCGTAGCAGATACGACCTTTTAACACTAAACTGACGGATTGGAAAACTGCAGTATAAGTTTCACCTTTGGTATGGAATAACTACAGGGATATAGGATTACCGTGATTGTATACATTACCACTCCCATCACATGACCCGAAACACCGTGTCATGTGATCTGTCTGCTGTACAATCTAGTCATATGATACACCCGTGTTTTGGTGGTCATGTGATCTGTTAGCTCTCTTTGTTCATAGACCCCAACCTTTTGTAAGGCAGATGGGTGTGACAAAAAGAAAGTGATTAAAAAGACAATAGCTAAGCCTTTGTCATTTTCCAGGTGATATTTACGGTGTTTGTCACAATATTTGAGCCTCAAATTAGCCCTTATGAAGCTAAAACAGTATTGTATAAATCAAAAGACAAAATGTTTTGAAATAAATATGTAGCATGTAGGCCTACAGTGGCGGATCCAGGTTTTGAACGACGCGTACGGTATCTCCGAATTGTCAACTTACCCACTATCAGAGGGGTCCCGCAACATGCTTTCCCGGAAAATTTTCAAATCTAAGACTTCAATTGCTGCATTTTAAAACAATTTCTGCCGAAATATTTGACTTTTTTGTCTTCTTTTGGACACTGCAGGGCCGTACTTTTTAATCCCCCACTGGGCGGGGGGGGGGGGGGCGTTGGCGGCGGGGGATTAAGCCCCCCCCAAGCCCCCCTCTAGATCCGCGCCTGATGTATGTATGTAATATATAAGCATGTAATAAAATATGAAATTTCCAGCGCTCCGCTGAGCTTGGTTGAAATAAATAATTTGCATGCGACAAAAAATCCAGCCCCTCCGCCCCCCTGAGGATTTAATGGTGGCCCCCTTAGTTCTTCCCGCTTTATTTGAATGGCAGTGGCTAATCGTACGTGATTCTTTATAATGTAACTCTATGGGCAGCCTCGTTTACAAAATGACGAGCTCCCATAGACTCACATTATAACTTTAACGTATAAATACCTATGTTATGGGTCCACGGCCATTGAAAATATTTTACTATTTCAGTGCGGGGATCGACTTTTGTCATCTATCGACCTTAGTCATATTCTGGTGTCTTTAGACGTCGGAATCTGACGTCTAAAGATGATCCCAGCACTGGAAGGTTTATAGTGTCAAATCTATATTTTGGTAAAATATACATTTATATAACAAAAGAGTGCTTACTTCGCAATTGTGGCACATCGAAGCAAATTTGCACATTACACGTGTCACACTCCTCGTTGTATATTTCTGGAGCGGTAATTGTTTTGGTCGCTACCCAGCAAACACGACACACAGGTCTACCCAATGTTTGACCAATGTTGGGCCATCGTCGTAGACGGTGGACCAACATTGGTCAAACATTGGGTAGATGTGTCGCGTTTGCTGCGTAGATCTCGTGAGAAAATCATTATGAGATTAATCCTGATTTCTATTATTAGCAGCGTTTTCAGACCTTGTCATGTGGCTCACCACAACCGCATGGCGTGTAACTGGCGAACTGGAGGAAATACGAAAATATCCAGATATTAGGGGACCACCATTCGATATCCAGGCGGAAGGGCTGGAGTTTTTGTCGCGGGCAAATTATTTATTTCAGCCGGGCTCGGCGGCGCGCTGAAAATTTCATATTTTATTACATGTTTATACAGTTCTTGAAATTATTTTTTTCACGCAGAGTCCACCCGAAATTATTTATTTCAAAAAAAACCCCAGCCGCCCCCTGGAAATTGATTGGTGGCCCCCTTAGGATGTAAAGTGCGGTATTCTTGGAAGGATGCTGATGTCAATAGTGAAACATGTCAGCCACAAAACAAGTCAATCTGAAATGTTAAAGCGACACTATCAGTTCAAAATCGTCATTTTTATTTTGGCTCCTAATTAATATGTTTTTTAAGTTTTTAAAATTTCATAGACTAGAATTGCGTAAATCTTTAAAATTTTGAGTTGCGCATTTCCCAGCAAATATTGATGTTTAAGGCCTTACAGCGGTACAGACGTCAGATTCTGTCGACTAAAGTCGATCCCCGCACTGTAAGAATCAAAATATTTCTAATGACCGGAAACCCATGAAATAGGTAGGCCCTATTCAAATGAATCAGAAAGAGCTAACTAAGAAATTTATGATGACTTCAAATTGAGAAAAAACCCTTTGGTTGCGATGTTTTTTTTACAAATTAATTCAGCGCTTTAAGGGTTAAACACACATTTCGTTCCCAATAACCCTGATTTAAACGGTTAACAAAACGGCTTAAAAATGTCTTTTATCGTGATGAGCCAGCAAATATGTACCGGTAGTGGTGTATTGGTGTATTTCGCCTGTTGAGGTTGAGCGACACAATCAGGCTAAATCATCAAAAAATTGGTAATTTTATTTTGGCTTCTCAATATGACCATTATGATGTAATGATGTCCATAGATGTCCATAGACTAGCACTGCAAAAGTTTATTATTTTTTTGTGTTGCGCATTTACCCGTTAAGCGAGACGAAATTTCCGTATTTCTTATTTTGGACATGCATGTCCAAAATAAGAGATAAGGGAATAAAACAAAATAAAATTAGCGATTTTGTAATGATTTTAGTCTGATTGTGTCGCTCTAAGCGAGCGAATGATGAAGAGCAGACACATCACGTGACAGGAGTGTTATAGCCTAGAAAGCCAAAAGGCAGTATCTGCTTATTTGTAAAGTAAGCAGATACTGCCTTGTGGCTTTTGCGTTAGTGTTATAGCCTACACAGTCACTGTTTACATTGTTGACTTCGCCTAAAGCCAGTAACAGCTAAGTCAACATCGGGAGCTTATTGATACAACCACCCCACCCGCGGGAGACCTCATGGGGATCTCAACAATCACCCCCCCCCCCTCCCAACCTGACCTATTCCAGGAATATCAAATCATATCTGACAGTCAATCTCACTCTCCTGGTCCAGTTTAGCCTAGATGTGCACAAAAGTAACCTCATTTCCCATTCATTGATTCATTCAATAAATTATTGATTTATTTATTGAATAATTCATTGAATCATTCATCGAATTATTGATTCATTGAGTCATAGATTCGTTGATGCATTAGTTCATTAATTCATTAATTCATTAATTCATTCATTCATTCATTCCTTCATTCATTCATTCATTCATTCATTCATTCATTCATTCATTCATTCATTCATTCATTCATTCATTCATTCATTCATTCATTCATTCATTCATTTATTTACTCATTCACCGCTAATTTGTACGGATGGTGATTCTGGTAGTTTCATTTCAGGGATATTACGCTGAAATATGGTCGTATAAAGCATGGACACCAAATGTTTTTGTTCCATTTGAAACCATCATAAATGTCTTAGTTAGCTCTTCCCGCTTCATTGGAACACCTACATATGGGCTTACGGTCATTATAAATAGTTCACTCTTTGGGGGGTAATGACTTTATTAATCTGACGTCTATAGACGTCAGATTCTGACGTCTATAGATGGCAGATTTTGACGTCGATCCGCTCACTGATAGGATTAAGACTATCATACAACAATTCCAGACCTAATCACCCAGGCAGTGTAGAAATGATCTGGGTCTTATGGTCTTATAGTAATGTGCCCCAGGATACGGATTGACTGCACTCTCCCTCGAGGATCACCGGAAGTCCTGCTTCTCTGCGGTTTCCACGTCAACCAGCTGCACAGTAATTCACTCTGACACTGAGTGTGTTTTTTTTACAAGCCGTAACATTATAATTAACGTATTATGACATAAGTATGACAAATTGGCCGCTGTATCGTTTACACTGGATCCGTCTGTATACTGTACACTGTGCTGACTCATTCAGTGCGGAGTTCCACTTTAGACGTCAGAATATGACGTCTACAGACGTCATATTCTGGCTTCTACAGTCGATCCCCGCACTAAAAGAATTAAAATGTTTATAATGACCGTAGACCCATAACATACCGTGGTATTCAAATGAAGCAGAAAGAGCTAACTAAGACATTTATGATTATTTCAAATTGAAAAAACCCTTTGGTCTCCATGGTTTATACAAAAGTATTTCAGCGCTTTAAGTGTTAATGCTGGTCCACGTATCTGCTTATTAACCGACAATGGGTGAAGTTATTGGTTGAGTTATTTTCCCTGTATGGTTGAAGGCTCGTGTTTTCTGTGTATGCTGTGTTAGGGGTCTTGTCAAGTTAAAAAAATCAAAAAATCCATCCATCCAACCCCCCTATCCAATTTTTTTTTTTGAAACATTTGGAAACAACAACACAAAAAACACAAATAAACACAAAATTTCAACAAAAAAAAATCCGAGTGGGGCCTTGTAAAGACCCACCCACTTCCGAGTTTTCCTCGGATTTTTGGATTTTTTTAACACGACAAAATCCCTTACAGTACAACTCTTCGATTTCTCTCTATACTCATGCTCCACCAGTAATTCAGAACCAACATTAGCACCACGTGTCGTGTTTGCTGGCTGTTTTCTCAGTATTTTGTATTAACCCTATAACCGCCAAATTACTCAATTGGAATTTTCACCCACTTAAAGTTGCGTCTCGCTGACGCGATCCACAACTTCAAGTGAGTGAAAATTATTCAGATTTGACAAAATGGAGGTAAACTTTTTTCAAATTTTGCTGATTTAATGTCACATTTCATCTTTAACATGTTTAAAATGTGGTACATAATGTGGTATAAAAAAACGAAAAACCGAATATATTCGGGACCGGCGGTCAAAGGGTTAAAACTCTCCCATTACACACGGCGCCCGTCATGCTCCATCTCTCTATCATGTGATCCACAACTTTTTAATGAACTTTTCAGGGGAAATCAATATAATCAGCGTGAACCAGGGGCTCGTTTCACTAAGAAAATCTTATCGTAACTTTGACCTAGTTCAGGTCATTTATCATCAATAAGTTAAGATCATATTAAGATCATCTTAACTTTTTAATAGTAAATGATTGAAAGCTAAGATTAGATTTTCTTAGTGAAACGCACCCCTGGCTCGAGTATATTATAATTACAAATATACATATATATTATTATATCAATAAATTCTGGTAGAGTGAGCTATTTAATGTTGAATGAATGAATGAATGAATGAATGAATGAATGAATGAATGAATGAATGAATGAATGAATGAATGAATGAATGAATGAATGAATTTTCAATGAATTTTCAGCATATAAATACCGGTTGTTGTTGTGTGTGTTTAATCAGCGAGATTTAAATGTTTCTTCTCAAATCAAACAGCTATTAGTAATTTTCAGATTGAGAAATTGTTATAAATCACAGCACGCGAAATCCGTTTTCGCAACACAAAATGAAGCGTTTGTTTTGCAAAATTAACGTTGTATTATTCTTATTTTGTTCTTTTGATGATGTAAGCAAAGATAATTTCATAAATAAATATTTAAATACTTAATATCAATATTAAAATATATTTGTTACGGGAGGTGAAACCGGCGGTTTGGAAATTGTAAAATGATATTATAAAAAATCCATAGAAATGTCAAAAATGAAAGTTTGTCCGTTTATTTTTTTAAACGAAAAAATCCGTAGAATGGCAAGCAAGCCTGCGGACTAACGTATACAAATGACGCAAAATTTGCGTTGAAATTGGACTTATTCAAGTTTGCGAAATCATCATAAATGTCTTAGTGAGCTCTTTACGCTTCATTTGAATACCTATGTTATGTTATTGCAAGGAGCCTCCGTGACCGGGAGATAGCGTGCTCGGCCTCAGACCGCCAGGGCTCGAATTTCGAATCTTGTGTCTGGAAGGCAGTGTCATTTCATTCATCTCACCATCCTCAGGAGATTATCCTGGCCCAGTTTAGCCTACATGTGCACAATTGTGGCCTAAAAACCCCATTCATTTAATTTCGTTATTGGTCAACGGCCATTATAAATATTTTACCTTTTCAAAATCAGTGCGGTGATCGGATTTAGGCGTCAGACTCTGATCCCCGCACTGTAAGTGTTAACCAACGTACGGAACACTTTATACAAATGATGCAATAAAAATGTAATGAAATCCCCTTGATAGCTGTCAGTGTACAGTTTAGCACATTGATGTCTATACTCCAGTGTTTGATATCACAAGACCACCCCAGTCAGTCACCCAGTGTTGGTTCAATGCTGGGCCGACGTCTACGACGCTGGCCCAGCATTGAACCAATACTGTTTGAATACCTGGCATCTGATACAGACCACCCTGTCTGCTGTGTATTTACATAGATCACATCTAGTTGCTTGTGCGGCTTTGTTCTATGTAATGACGTCTAGTCGGCTCTTGATTGTCCATTAGCCGAGGAGATGTGTTAATGCGTTTTGCTGCAAACACTCCAATCTCAGCTAAATTACTGTCATCTGTCCTACAATATAACCTGATGGCATGCCAGGACCGCTCTGCAGTCTCAGCACTATTGTGAAAGCGATTTTTTTTAAATATGTACTTATTATCAGTTTTCTAACATTTCAAACATTGACCTATATAAGTTGATTGTTTACGTTAACGTGAGATTAGAATCGAATAGAATCGAATAGAACAGAACAGAACAGAACAGAACAGAACAGAACAGAACAGAACAGAACAGAACAGAACAGAACAGAACAGAATAGTAGAGGGGAATAGAATAGAATGAAATAAAATAGAATAGAAGAATAGAATGAATAGAATGAATAGAATGAATGGAATGAATAGAACGAATACAATATATTAGAATAGAATAGAATAGAATAGAAGAGAAGAGAAGAGAAGAGAAGAGAAGAGAAGAGAACAGAACAGAACAGAACAGAACAGAACAGAACAGAACAGAACAGAACAGAACAGAACAGAACAGAACAGAACAGAACAGAACAGAACAGAACAGAACAGAACAGAACAGAACAGAACAGAACAGAACAGAACAGAACAGAACAGAACAGAACAGAACAGAACAAAACAGAACAGAACAGAACAGAACAGAACAGAACAGAAATACAATAGAATGAAATAAAATAGAGTAGAATGAATAGAATGAATACAGTATATTAGAATATAATTAATAAAAAAGAATGAATAGCATAGGATAGTGTTACGTTGCGACCCAATCATCTATTTAAAAATATAAAACATTAGAATAGAATAAAAAAGATTTACAAAAGTAAAATTTTAGATCTACATAGTTATGATTTAAAGTACGAATCTTCAAACCGCATGTTCAAGAGCAGCGCTGCAACAGCTTTTACTGGTTAATATGTTGAGGTGTGATGGTTCTTGTTTGGTTCTGCACTCCAACGAGATGGTTCTTGTATGGTTCTGCACTCCAACGGGATGGCTCTTGTTTGGTTCTGCACTCCAACAGTTTTTACCCTTTACCTTTAATTTAAATTTGAGCGGTTGCGATCGATACACAACTTCAAGTTGGTGAAATTGCCATATTTGTCTAATTTGAGAACCATCATATGCAAATATAGATGTTTAAAAACACATGTCATTTCTAGTAACAGTAATTTGATCTGCTAATAACATAGACTAACCTTTACAGTGCGGGGATCGACTTTAGACGTCAGAATCTGACGTCTGTAGACGTCAGATTCTGACGACTAAAGTCGGTCCCCGCCCTGCAAGATTAATATATTTCTATTGCTCGTAGACCATAACATAGGTATTCAAATGAATCAGAAAGAGCTAACGAAGACATTTATGATGATTTAAAATTGAAATAAACCCTTTGGCCTCCAGGATTTATATATAATTCAGCGCTTCAAGGGTTAAAAATGACTATATGTGTTCTTAGCACTTACATGATAATTCATTCATCTCTTAGAAAATGTCACCTTTTTGTTATGATCAATATTATTGTGGGGGTATTTTACTTAAATACATTTTAACCAAGGTAAAATAGATGATGCAAATGTATCTAGATCCCTATTTATAATTTAGTTATATATTTATAATTCTTAATATAGTTCAAATTATTTGAAAAAATACCGAAATGTCTTTGCATATGAAATTTAGAATTGAATCATCTTTGAAACACGTACTGCAGATATTAAAGCGTGAAATTAGATACATGCTGCGTTCACTTTACTGACATTGTACACATTTGCAAAATATAATCTTGCAGCGAATCTTTATCAGCGCAATGTATTTTTCTGTTTCAGAGGCTGTTAATTGAATGTTTACCGCTTTGTTTATTTTTCAGTATCACAATGTTTACGTGTATTCATTTCCGCGCCTTCGTTAAACAACACTTTCTTTTTTTACTTGAGGACGGTTCATTAGTTGACAATAGTATGTTTGAATGGTGTAACTTTTGGTGAATTTATCAATGCTTTGCAAAAGAACGTGTCATGCATGTCACCTTTGAAAATGGTTGCCAATATTATCTATACTTTTACAAATAAAATTTAAGGTTCAATGTTTTATGTTATGAATAGAGGACTATCAAAGAATTTCTATGCCCATGTTTGTAAAATATGGCATTTTTTTGTGAAGCGCAATGTACGTAATGCCCGTTATGGACGTAACGGGCGTAAGGGACGTAATGGGCGAAATAGACGTGATGGGGGTAACGGTCGTAAAGAACGTAAAGGATCTACTTCATGGACGTAACGAACGTAATGAATGTAATGGACGTAATAGAACTAATGGACGTAACAGACGTAATGGACGTAACGGATGTAACAGACGTAATAGACGTATTGGACGTAATAGACGTAACGGGCGAAATGGACGTAATGGCCATAATAACGTAACGGACGTAATGGACGTAATAGACATAATATACGTAATGGACGTAAGAGACGTAATGGACATAATGGAAGTAGCAGACGTAATGGACGTAATAGACGTATGGATGTAGCGGATGTAACGGACGTGATGGACATAATGGACGTAATGGAGGAATTGGATGTAATGGATGTAACAGACGTAGCAGAAACAATGGACGTAACGGACGTAACGGACTTAACGAACGTAATTGACGTAACAGACGTATGTGATGGACGTAACAGACGTATTGGACGTAATGGACATAACGGTCGTAATGGACATAATGGACGTAACGGACGTGATGGACGTAATGAACGTGATGGACGAAATGAATGTAATAAACGTAGCGGACGTAACGACAAAGTAGACGTAATGACCGTAACGGGCGTGATGGACGTAATAGACGTAACGGACATAATGGACGTAACAGACGTACGTGATGGACGTAAAGAATGTAATGGACGTGATGGACATAATGGTCGAAATGGGCTTAATGGACATAGCGGACGTAACGGACGTAATGGACATAATGAACGTAACAGACGTACGTGATGGACGTAAAGAATGTAATGGACGTGATGGACATAATGGTCGAAATGGGCTTAATGGACATAGCGGACGTAACGGACGTAATGGACATAATGAACATAACAGACTTACGTGATGGACGTAAAGGACGTAGTGGACATAATGGACGTCATAGACGTAATGGAAGTAAAAGACGTAACGAATGTTATGGACGTAATGGAGTTAATAGACGTAAAAGACGTAATTGATGTAATGGACGTAATGGACTTTACGGACGTAATGGATGTAACGAACGTAATGGACGTGAAGGACGTAAAGGACATAACAGACGAAATTGATGTAGCGGACGTTATGGATGCAACGAACGTGATAGAAGTAACGGTTTTACCGGGCCTGATGGACGTAACAGACTTAGCGAACGTAATGAACGCAAAGGACGTAATGGATGTAATGGATGTAATGAACGTAATGGAAGTAATGGACGTGATGGATGTAATGGATGTAATGAACGTAATGGACGTAATGGGCCCAACAGTCGTAATGGACATAATAGTCCCAGAGCTAGGGGGGTTTTATTTGTGTTGAAAGGTCCATACGATCTAAGAGTTCCACCTATAGTGAAATTTTCTCAGGAATCCGAATCTGCGCGTCTTACAAAAATCATCCTGTCCAAATGTACCGTAAAAACCCTTTAAACACTAGTACCGTCAAAATCGCAAACCGCAATTTGAAATATTGCGTATGAAGTGATTGTTTGCTAAAATTGTGGTAATTTTCTATTTAAATAATTTTTAATTTTTTTATTATCCTCACATATGACACAGGCTTTCACATGGATGTAAAATATTTTGTTTGTGATCAATGACAAATACACAATATAGCTTTAAGTTGGTATTTTAACACGTAATTTTACTCATTTTTCATACTTTTTCACTAAATAGACAAAATAGTTTTCTCTCAGCCGATTTTTGTATAGTATAAATGTTTAGTTTTGATTCAAACATGTTCTAGAACTATTGTTGACTTAAAATTAACCCATTTGGAATAAAAATAATGAGTTATGTGAACATATTACTCGCTTTTTTCGGTTAGACGTAAAATTAGCTCGCTTTTCTTCAGGCTCGGGAAAATTGTCCATATCTCACATTTTTGCCCACTGAGTAGTCAAATTTTGTGCTATATCAATATGTTTGATATCAATAGAAAGCTACTGGCACATGCCTTCACATGGATGTAAAATATTTTGTGTATGATCATTGACAAATGCACAAGAAAGCTTTAAGTTGGTATGTTATCCCTTAATTTGACCTTTTTTCATACTTTTTCAGTAAAAAGTCAATATACTTTTTCTCAGATTTTGTGTATAATAAATATTTAGTTTTGATTCAAACATGTTCTAGAACTATTGTTGACTTGAAATAAACCCATTTGGAATAAAAATAGTGATTTATGTGAACATATTATATACTTTTTTGGTTAGACGTAAAAATTGCGCGCTTTTCTATGGGCTCAGGAAAATTGTATGTATCTCACAGTTTTGCCCAATGAGTAGTCAAATTTTGAGCTATATCAATATATTTGATATCAATAGAAAGCTACTGGCACATGCCACGGATGTATAATATTTTGTGACTAATCTTTGACAAATGCACAAGAGAGCTTGAAGTTGGTACTTTAACCCTTAATTTTACCTATTTTTCATACTTTTTCAGTACATAGTCAATATACTTTTCTCTCAACTGATTTTTGTGTATAATAAATATTTAGTTTTGATTCAAACATGTTCTAGAATTATTGTTGGCTTAAAATAAACCCATTTGGAATATAAAAAATAAGGAGCTATTCGAACATATTACACACTTTTTGGGTTGGATGTAAAATTTGGGCACTTTTCTTCCAGCCCGGAGAAATTGTGTTTCACATTTTTGTCCAATGAGTAACCGGTACCCAAAATAAAAAAATGTACCAACATCTTTGATATCAGTTAAAAGTAACTATCAAGGGCTTTAACGTGGATACATAATATTTTATTTCTGTTAAATACGAAATGTACAACAATTAAGCGCTAACTTTGTATTTTATCCCTCCATTTGAACAATTTCCAGCGTTTTCTTAGTGAATACCAGCAAGCCTTCTCGCTCATGTTAATTTTATATGGTATAAATGTTTGTTATTACTTTCACATTCTCTGGAGCCATTTTTCAAAAGTTATCTTGACGACTGAAGAAGTGATCACAGCCATTTTTAAAGTTATCTCAGTCACTACAAAACTTATCTTAGCCACTGAAGAAGTGATCATCACAAATTTAAACGTCATCTCAGCGACTACAAATGTGATCTTGGCCACTGAAGAAGTTATCACAGCGACTTTAAAAGTTATCTCAGTCACTACAAATGTGATCTTGGCCACTGAAGAAGTGATTGCAACCACTTTAAAAGTTACCTCAACCACTACAAAAATATTCTTGGCCACTGAAGAAGTGAACACAGCGATTTTAAAAGTTATCTCAGCCCCTACAAAAGTGATCTTGGTCACTGATGAAATGATCACAGCAACTTAAAAAGTCATCTCGTCAATGCAACAGTTATCTTGGCGAGTGAAGAAGTGATCACAGCCACTTTAGAAGTTATCCCAGCCACTACAAAGGTGATCTTGGCCACTAACAAACTGGTGTCAGCCAATTCACAGGTTATCTAAGCCACTACAAAGTCATCTGGGCCACTGAAGAAGTGATCACAGCCACTTTTAAAAATATCTAAGCGACTACAAAAGTGATCTTGACCTGTGAAGAAGTGGTTACAATAACTTTGAAAGTTATCTCTGCCACTATAAAAATGATCTTGGCTACTGATGAAGTGCTCACAGCGACTTTAAAAGTGATCTCAGCCATTACAACAGTGATCTTGGCCACTGAAGAAGTGATCTCAGTCACTTTTAAAGTTATCTCAGCCACTACAAAAGTGATCTTGACCACTAACAATCTTATGTCAGCCCGTAAAAGTGATCTTGGCCACAAAAAACTGATCTTGTCCATCGTAGAAGTGATCACATTCACTTTAAAAGTCATCTCAGCCGATACAAAAGTGATATTGGCCACTAATAATTTGATGTCAGTCCCTAAAAAATGATCTAGGTCACTACAAAAGTGATCTTGACCACTTAAGAAGCCATCACAGCCACTTTAAAAATCATACCATCAACCACAAAGCTGATCTTGGTCACAAACAAACTGATCTTGTCCACTAAAGAAGTGATCACAGCAACTTTGTAGTGGTTAAGATAACTTTCTAAGTGGCTGTGATCATTTCTTCAGTGGCCAATATCACTTTGTAGTGGCTTAGATAATTTTGTCAGTGGCTGACAACTGACCAAGATCACCTTTGCAATGGCTGAGATAACCTTTAAACAGGCTGTGATCACTCCTTCAGTAGCCGAGGTCACTTTTGTAGTGGCTGAGATTACGTTTAAAGTGGCTATGATTACTTCTTCAGTGACCAAAATCACTTTTGTAGTGGCTGTGATAACTTTTAGAGTTGCTGTGATCACTTCTTCAGTGACTAAGATCATTTTTTTGTGGCCAAAATCACTTTTACGGGCTGACATAAGAATGTTAGTGGTCAAGATCACTTTTGTAGTGGCTGAGATAACTTTTACTGTGACTGAGATCATTTCTTCGGTGTCCAAGATCACTTTTGTAGTGGCAGAGATAACTTTCAAAGTTATTGTAACTACTTCTTCAGTGGCCAAGATCACTTTTGCAGTCGTTTGGATATTTTTAAAAGTGGCTGTTATCACTTCTTCAGTGGCCCAGATCACTTTGTAGCGGCTTAGATAGCCTCTAAATTGGCTGACACCAGTTTGTTAGTGGCCAAGATCACCTTTGTAGTGGCTGAGATAACTTCTAACGTGGCTGTGATCACATCTTCACTCGCCAAGGTAACTTTTGCATTGGCGAGATAACTTTTTAAGTTGCTGTGATCACTTCATCAGTGGCCAAGATCACATTTGTAGTGGATGGAAAAACTGTTAAAGTCGCTGTATTTACTTCTTCAGTGGGCAAGATAGCTTTTGTAGTGGTTGAGGTATCTTTTAAGGTGGTTGTTATCACTTCTGCAGTGGCCAAGATCACTTTTGTAGTGGCTGAGATAACGTTTAAAGTTGCTATGATCACTTCTTCAGTGGCTAAAATAACTTTTGTAGTGGCTGAGATAACTTTAAAAATGGCTTTGATCACTTCTTCAGTCGTCAAGATAACTTTTGAAAATGGCTCCAGAGAATGTAAAAGTAATAACAAACATTTATACCATATAAAATAACTTGAGCGAGAAGTCTTGATGTTATTGAGCAAGAAAACGTTGGAAATTGGTGAAATGGAGGGATAAAATACAAAGTTAGCGGTTAATTGTTGTACATTTCGTATTTAACATAAAGAAAATATTATGTATCCACGTTAAAGCCCTTGATAGTTATTTTTACCTGATATTAAAGATGTTTGTACATTTTTTAAATTTGGGTAACCAGTACTCATTGGGCAAAAATGTGAAACACTGTCAATTTCCCCGGGGGGGGGGGGGAAGAAAAGTGCCCAAATTTTACATCCAACCCAAAAAAGTGTGTAATATGTTCAAATAGCTCATCATTTTTTATTCCAGATGGGTTTATTTTAAGTCAACAAAAATTCTAGAACATGTTTGTATCAAAACTAAATATTTATTATACACAAAAACCAGTTGAGATAAAAATATTTTGACTATGTACCGAAAAAGTATGAAAAATAGGTAAAATTAAGTGTTAAATTACCAACTTCAAGCTCTCTTGTGCATTTGTCAAAGATTAGACACAACATATTTTACATCCGTGGCCTGTGCCAGTAGCTTTCTATTGATATCAAATATATTGATATAGCACAAAATTTGACTACTCATTGGGCAAAACTGTGAGATACATACAATTTTCCTGAGCCCATAGAAAAGCGCGCAAATTTTACGTCTAACCAAAAAAGTATATCATATATTCACATAACTCACCATTTTTATTCCAAATGGGTTTATTTCAGGTCAACAATAGTTCTAGAACATGTTTGAATCAAAACTAAATATTTATTATACACAAAAATTAGTTGAGAAAAAAGTATTTTGACTATTTACTGAAAAGTATGAAAAAAGGTCAAATTAAGAGTTAAAATACCAACTTAAAGCTTTCTTGTGCATTTGTCAATAATCAGACACAACATATTTTACATCCATGTGACGGCCTGTACCAGTAGCTTTCTATTGATATCAAATATATTGATATAGCTTAAAATTTGACTACTCAGTGGGCAAAAATGTGAGATATAGTCAATTTTCCCGAGCCTGAAGAAAAGCGAGCTAATTTTACGTCTAACGAAAAAAACGAGTAATATGTTCACATAACTCATTATTTTTATTCCAAATGGGTTAATTTTAGGTCAACAATAGTTTTAGAACTTGTTTGAATCAAAACTTAACATTTGTACTATACAAAAATCGGCTGAGAGAAAAGTATTTTGTCTATTTAGTGAAAAAGTATGAAAAATGAGTAAAATTACGTGTTAAAATACCAACTTAAAGCTATATTGTGTATTTGTCATTGATCAGACACAAAATATTTTACATCCATGTGAAAGCCTGTGTCATATGTGAGGATAATAAATAATTAAAAAATTATTTAAATAGAAAATTACCACAATTTTAGCAAACAATCACTTCATACGCAATATTTCAAATTGCGGTTTGCGATTTTGACGGTACTAGTGTTTAAAGGGTTTTTACGGTACTTTTGGACAGGATGATTTTTGTAAGACGCGCAGATTCGGATTCCTGAGAAAATTTCACTATAGGTGGAACTCTTAGATCGTATGGACCTTTCAACACAAATAAAACCCCCCTAGCTCTGGGACTATAATGGACGTAATGGACGCAGGCCTAACTGTCGTAATGGACATAGGGGACGTAATGGACGTAACTGATGTAATGGAAGTAATGGGCATAACGGATGTAACAAACGTAATGGATGTAACGGACATAATGGACGTAACAGACGTACGTGATGGACGTAATGGATGTAATGGACGTGATGGACGTAATGGACGAAATGGGCTTAATGGACGTAGCGGACGTAACGGACGTAATGGACATAACAGACGTACGTGATGGACGTAATGGATGTAATGGACGTGATGGACATAATGAACGAAATGCGCCTAATAGACGTAACGGACGTAATGGACATAATGGACATAACAGACATACGTGATGGACGTAAAGGACGTATGTCATGAACGTAATGGGCGTAATGAACGAATAGACGTAATGGACGTAAAGGACTTAATGGACGTAATGAACGTAATGAACGTAATAGACGTAATGGACGTAAGACGTAACGGATGTTATGGGCGTACTGAAGGTAATAGACGTAATATACGTATTAGACGTAATTGATTTAACGGACGTAATGGACGTTGCGGACGTAATGTATGTAATAGACATAATGGACGTAATGGACGTATTGGACATAATGGACGTAACAGATGTAACAGACGTAATGAACGGACGTGATGGACGTAATGGACGTAGCGGACGTAACAGACGTAATAGACGTGACGGACGTAACTGGAGTAGTCGATGTAACGGACGTAATGTACACAATAAACGTAAAAGACGTAATGAGCATAATGGACGTAGCGGACGTAATAGACGTTACAGACATAATGGACGTAATGGAAGTAATAAACGTAATGAACGTAAATCGTTTTTTATTTTCGTAATTTTCCAATCATGTGATTCCCTTTCATTGCTTTTCTTAATTACGTTAGCTCATTCACTCACTCACTCACTCACTCATTCACTCACTCACTCACTCACTCACTCACTCACTCACTCACTCACTCACTCACTCACTCACTCACTCACTCACTCACTCACTCACTCACTCACTCACTCACTCACTCACTCACTCACTCACTCACTCACTCACTCACTCACTCACTCACTCACTCACTCACTCACTCACTCACTCACTCACTCACTCACTCACTCACTCACTCACTCACTCACTCACTCACTCACTCACTCACTCACTCACTCACTCACTCACTCACTCATTCACTCATTCATTCATTCATTCATTCATTCATTCATTCATTCATTCATTCATTTACTTATTCATTCATTCATTCATTCATTCATTCATTCATTCATTCATTTATTCATTCATTCATCCATTCATTCATTCATTTTAAATAGAGCTTTATATCGGCTCACAATATGGGATATACTATCGCTATCAAAATTAGGTAATTTGTAAAAACTAATCTTTCTGTTTTGTCTGGCAGGACGAGTGTTGTCTGGCAGTGTGTCACAGTTTACGTGACCTGGAGCGTATTTAATGGTTTTTCTGATAACACACTGTATCTAAATACCACACACATCTGTAAAAACACACATTATTACGTGTGTAGTTATATCACAGATAGCGACCTCTCCAACCAGCCAACACATTAAACACTGGGCCAGGAAAACCTCCTGAGGATGGCGGGATGAATGAGATCACTCTGCCCTCCAGACACAGGATTCGAAATTCGAGCCTTGGTGGTCTGAGGCCGAGCTGGCTACTCCTCGGTCACGGAGGCTCCCAACAAAATTGAGCAGGGAAGAAACATTTTGTTTCTTTAAAACTTGAATGCCAAATCGGGGTTCGAACCTGGGATCTCCGATTTTCCAAGCAGGCAGCTGCACCAGGGCCCCCGCCCAATGTGGTGGAAAGCGTGTCTCAGCGTTATCCACTCACTCAACTTCTACTTGTTGTATCTCAATTAGTCAATTTGTAAAAAGCTACAGCTTCTATTTTTGCTGGAATGTAGTTGATAAAGCTTTGTGTTCTCTGGTGGTGCTTTCAGTATCACAGTTTATGTTTAGTGGGAGGGAAGCCGTACAGATTATATAGCTCTACTGATAACGTACTCCGATAAGAGGTGTTTGCATCACTCTTTGTCAGTTGGAAAACAAAAAGATATTGACCCTTAGTTGGTGTATTGTTAGTCCATTGTCTGCGATGTGACTTGTTAAACTGCTTAGATAATTTAAATTGTCTCGCTAGCGCGACCCGTAACTTCAAGTGTGTGAAAATTGCTTATATTTGTAAATTTGAGACCAAACATTTGCAAATCTTGCAAAAACCCGTTTCATTTTCAATACAATAGGCCTAATATCGGTGATTTATCGTCATATAAAACAAAGTAGCTTTACCCCTGATTAGCGCCTAAAGCTTTAACAAAGTATATGGATTTGGTGATAGCCATATCCTTCTCTGAATACTTTGATGTTTAGCTTTTTTTCAATTAATAGAAAAAAATGCTACAATAATAATTATTGGTACAATAATAATGCAATTAATTTGTGGTTTTAATTTGATTTTTTAAGAAACTCCTCATTTTTATTCAACACATTTCTCTCGATTTTTTTTTAAATAAACTAAATTTTTAAGTTTTATCAAAAATTTCCTGAAAAATAAAAAATAAAAAAACTGGTATTATAGCTAAAATATTTTAATTACAAATCAGGCATCAAACGTATTTATGGACAATATGATCCTTTTTTTCAAAATTGTAAATAGCGCATGCAATATTATTATAAATGATTTGTATTTATATCCGACTATATGGTAGTGGGATATATTAAGAACTTTTAGATATAAATCACCTATGATACGATAAAGAGCTAGTGATATAATGTTACTGATGGAACTTTTTGTACTTATGTCATCAGAGCTATTATGTTTTTCTCTTTCGCAATAATTTCAGTTAAACATAGTGAAAGCGTCGTATTCCTGATATGTTGTACAACATGCTTCTGACATGCTATACATGAAATAAAAGAGCCCCACAGACAGAACGCGTGCGTCACGCGAGCGTCACGCGAGCGATATTTTCACGCGATTAAAAAAAAAACTTTTATAGTAAATCAGTGTGTCATAACACACAGGACGCGTGCGTCAAGCGTAAGTCGGGCGTCTCTCGCGCGATGCTCACGCGTCACGCGACAAAATCAAATAAAAATTGATTTTTTCGCGTGTCGTATGACGTGGGCAATAAGGTATTTCCCGATACCGTGACCCCTTTGGGAGGTAGACGATCATATTTTATATATCTTATATTAGGCCTATCTAGCTTATCTATTAACCCTCTTGGGGTCCAGAGTAGCCCCCCCCCCCCTACATGCATCATTCATTAACTCTCCGAAGGCTAGATGATAAAATGTTTGAAACATTATTTTATTTGTATTTATTTTTTATGTAAAATATGATCAACGTACAGGCATATGTATGCAGACTTGATTGTGGCTTAATGTGTTTTCAAGTCCCTTTTGGCTTTTTATCGCGTCCGAAAACGCGTCCGTATCGCGTTCTGTGTGTTTTAAAAAACGCGTCTAAATCGCGTGACATATCGCGCGAAAAAAACGCTCGCGTGACGCACGCGTTCTGTCTGTGGAGCCCTATACCCTTGTGACTACGTGCACTCTTTCTAAATAACTCCCGCCGTCACCGTAGGTGAGACGGAGGGAGCTATGGATTCCGCCTCCGTTTTTTTTACCTCTTCTTTCGCCTATAACTTTGTAAGAAAATAAGCTAGGATAACAATTTTTGGAATGTGCGTTACTTCCAGGTGGATAATGGACAGGTTAAAATATTTTTAATCTGAATTCAGTACGAAAGGTCCCAGAGGAGAAAATGATGATGTTACGGCGTTGGGCCGTTGGGTCGTTGGGCCGTCCGTAAACAATTCGTTTCCGGAGCATATCTCTGAAAGTACTTGTCCGATTGTCTTCAAATTTTACACACAACACCCCTGGGGAGTCTAGTTGTGCCTTTTGGGGTATATGAACTTTGACCTACTTCTGGTTCAGAACTATGACCTATTTAGCCGTTTTGACGCACACTTCGTTTCCGGAGCAGATCTCGAAAAGTACAGGGGCCGATGACAGTCATATTGCACATACATGTTCTCTAAGGTCCCTAGTTGTGCCTTTTCAGGTTTTTGGACCTTGACCTTGAAGTTGGCCCAGCACTTTGACCTAATTATAACATCGGTAAATCCGATTGAAAGATTTTGCAGAATATCATGAAAACCGCTCAAGATAGCTACACCATTACTATAAAACAAATTGTGAGGTTTCAGGAGAGGATGCATCTTGAAAAAATTTCAAGTCGATAAAATTAAAAATGGCCGCCTATCGGCCATTATTCACCTCGACAGGCCTGATATTGCGGAATATCATGAAAACTGCTCAAGATAGCTACACCATTACTATCAAACAAATTGTAAGGTTTCAGGAGAGGATGCATCTTGAAAAATTTCAAGCTGATAAAATTCAAAAGGGCCGCCTATCGGCCAATATTCACCTCGACAGGCCTGATATTGT
The DNA here is from genome assembly GCA_964017125.1 of Flabesymbios commensalis. Classification (NCBI taxonomy): domain Eukaryota; kingdom Metazoa; phylum Annelida; class Polychaeta; order Terebellida; family Flabelligeridae; genus Flabesymbios; species Flabesymbios commensalis. The sequence goes on along the minus strand of OZ024913.1, from coordinate 79,566,250 downwards.
GGAATATCATGAAAACCGCTCAAGATATCTACACCACTACTATAAAACAAATTGTAAGGTTTCAGGAGAGGATGCATTTTGAAAAAAATCAACTCGACCAAATTCAAAATGGCCGCCAATCAGCCATTATTCACTTTCACATGGCCGTTATTTGGTAAACCGTGTTAGATGGCTAGACCATTACTATAAAACAAAATGTGAGATTTCAGGAGAGGATGCATCTTGAAAAAATTCGACTCAATAAAATTCAAAATGGCCGCTTATCGGGCATCATTCACTTTCACATTGCCGATATTTGGTAAACCGTGCCAGATGGCTAGACTATTACTATAAAAGAAAATGTGAGATTTCAGGAGAGGATGCATCTTGAAAAAAATTGACTCGATCAAATTCAAAATGGCCGCCTATCGGCCATTATTCACTTTCACATAGCCGTTATTTAGTAACCGTACTAGATGGCTAGACCATTACTATAAAACGAAATGTGAGATTTCAGGAGAGGATGCATCTTAAAAAATTTCTACTTTATCAAATTCAAAATGGCCTCCTATCGGCCATTATTCTCTTTCACATGGCCGATATTTGGTGAACCGTGCTAGATGGCTAGACCATTACTATAGAACGAAATGTGAGATTTCAGCTGAGGATGCATCTTGGAAAATTTCGACTTGATCAAATTCAAAAAGGCCGCCTTTAAGCCATTATTCACTTTCACATGGCCGTTATTTGGTAAACCGTGCTAGATGGCTAGATCATTACTATAAAACAAAATGTGAAATTTCAGGAGAGAATGCATCTTGTGAGTTTTCGGGGGAGGATGCACCCTGAAATTTTTTAACTTACGAATTCAAAATGTGAGATTTCAGATGGGGATGCATCTTGAAAAATTTAGACTCGATCAAATTCAAAATGGCCGCCTATTGGCCATTATTCACTTTTACATGGCCGATATTTGTTAAACCGTGATAGATGGCTAGTTCACCTAGCCTAGGACTACATTAATAACCCTACACAAAATTGCTTGAATCAAATTCTAATTTGGAGCGGGAGCTCCTGGACTTATGTAGTCTTGTTCAATTACATTACCACAAAAACTGTATTTGAGTTTTGCTGGAATCAATATAGGCAATAATTTCAATTAAACATATTGAAAGCGTCGTATTCCTGATATGTTGTACAACATGCTTCTGACATGTTATACATGATATATCCCCTTGTGACTACGTGCACTCTCTCAAATTTAATTAGATTACCACAAAAACTGTGTTTGACTTTTGCTGGAATCAATATATATTCTTTCTCAATAATTTCACATAAACATACTAAAATCGTCATGTTTCTTATTGTGTGACACGTGATATGTCCCTGTTGGCCTACGTGCACTCTCTAATTCAATTACATTATCACAAAAAACAGTGGCTGAGTTTTATCGGAGAATGTGCTTTATAAACCTTGGGTTGTTATCATAGCTTACGTTTGGCGGAGTGGGGGGGGGGGGGGGGGTGGTGTCACAAATATAACAATAAACACCAGATGATGATACAACGTCTGTGTAATGTTGGCCCACCGTCTACGACGTTGGCCCAACATTACACAGACATTGGCTGCATGTCTCTTGTTTGCCGGGATATGTTTTTCAGATAAGGTGTATGTTTTTTACAGCAATCGAGTTCATTTCCGGCCGCGATGACTCATTAACTGGTGACTCGGGATATGCTGGATTCAAATGGTGGTCATCGTAGCTGTAGCCAACAACAGACCTCATAATACTGCATGCCCTGAAATAAAGTTATTCAAAAAACATTATGGTCAGAGACGTATTCGACTAAAATTCTTTAAATTGAGATTAGCCTAACTTTTTTCATTACAAAAGTTGAAATTCGCTTAACTTTTCTAAAGGAAATGAGAGAAAGTTAAGATAATCTTAGTTACTTTTAAGATGATTAGTGGAGAAAGTTAAGATAATCTTAGTTACTTTTAAGATGCTTTGTGGAGAAAGTTAAGATAATCTTAGCTACAACAACCTTTTTTTTCTGCCCACATTTTAAACAAAAAAATTTCAGACTTTTGTGGCGACAAACTTTTTTTTCTCAATTTTTTTAGGCCCCCCTCCCCCAGATATTAAATGGTACGTCCCTTACATCTGTTTACCTTTGCGCGGCATGTTGGTTCAGATCAGGTCATGGATCCACCCACGCGTCCATCACCTGTCCTACCTTGATGGCTGACATCCCAGCAAACACCCCACCTTTACTATTATTATTACTAATAAAATGCCAATGTTGGTTCAATGTTGGGCCAGCGTCGTAGACGGTGGACCAACATTGAACCAACATTGGCTCAACGTGCCGTGTTTGCTGGGATCTGGTGTGGACATGAGTAATCCATCACCCGGGTAACCATGGTGTCTGGCGGATTGTTCGGACAATAATACACAGCGTGCTGCTCCTCTGGCTTCACTCAATCTCATCCTAGCCTCAGATTGACCCAGTACAAAATTGTGGAACATTTCTTTGGACGGTCATATCTGAGACTTGTCCTCGAATAATCAGGTCGAAAAAATATTTTTTTAAATCAATAACATTCCAGTTACCTGCCCGCATGCTCAGCTACAAGGCCGCGCAGTCATTAAAAAGTTATTGAATTTTTTCGGACCTTGGGGTCGACATCGCTCTGCGTCACCGTCATGTTGAGAATTTCGAGTAAAGCAAACACATCAATCCACGGCCTCGGAGACGATGACACGGCTAGACTCATCCCACATGCGTCTTGTCATGGTGGGAGATGGCAGTGATGGATGAACCACTCACGATCATCTTTCTCAATTCCTACAGATCACGATACTGTAGAGTAGAGTAGTCAGGTGCAAAAACGATGCCTTGTATAGGGTGGGGTACCAGTTATTTATTTATTTATTCAAACATATTTATACAGGGTAAAAACATTATTAGCCATTGGCTATTTTGCATATGTGTCATGTTTTATGACAAGCATTTACATAAAATATGAAAACACATATTTAAACAATAATTACCATATGTACAATAGTTACAATAACTAAAATAGAAGGTACATTAGACATTTTGTTAGAAAACACATATTTAAACAATTATCATATACATGTACAATAGTTACAATAACTAAAATAGAAGGTAGGGCCTACATTAGAGAATTAGATCATCAGCCGATGATATATGCATTTGAGTTAATTGAATAGGTTTACAAATGTATATACGTGTACATTTATAGCAAAGTGTAAAGAAAAGCAAACACAAATGTCCCTGCACTAAAACTCCTTCAAAAACCTACAAAAATTGAAGAGAACGTGAAGAAAGTGGTGAAAAGCAGTAAAAAAATGAATAAATGATATGTTAGTCATCTCAGCTGATATATCGGGAATTGAGAAACTGTGCTCCTGTGCTCCTGTATCAATCAATGATTAGTTGTGAGCTAAAAATAAATACTAGTATGGGGGAGTTTACACTCTAAATGTACTATGGTAGTGCCTCAGCTTGAGGCACTACCCTAGTCAATTTACAGTGTCAAATACCCATATTTTGTCAACTATCGTCAATGTTGAGGTAATATATTTTTTGAAAATGGGGGATGAGAACCCCCCCCCCCCAGCTCTGCACTCACCACTGGGCACCACATGGTTAGACATTAGGGTGGCGATTAGGATGCCCAGCGTGTTTTTGTTGTGGTGCTCCACGTGTACCTTGTCATGGTCAATCACGCCAGTGATGGATGGGCCACTCTGAACCACCATCATCACTGACAGATCAGGAGAGTGTAAACCGTTAGCACACTGATGTCGACTACAGTAGACAGTAGACATTCCGTGTTTTTATTCGCACCTGCAAATCCAGTTGTTCAAAGTAAAATACGCTTTCAATCTTGAAACATTGATAGATGTTGGGACTTAAATTTCACAAATAACACAAATTTTCAGTCACTTGAAGTTGTGGATCGCGGTAGCGAGACACAACTTCGAGTGGCTGAAAATTGACATTTTTTAGCTTAGTACTCTAAGGGTTAAAAGGCTAGGGTTATGAGGCTATCAAAAGCTGCGTCCCTTACATCTGTTTACCTTTGTGCGGCATGTTGGTTCAGATCAGGTCATGGATCCACCCACGCGTCCCTAACCTGTCCTACCTAGATGGCTGACATTCCAGCAAACACGCCACCTTTCTATGACTAAAAAACAGATGCAAAACGACTTCTTAAGCTCAGTGCTTAAAGGGTTAACACACTAAAATATACAGTTCTTGGAGGCAATAGGTGTGTAATCAGCATCAATGGGACAGTATATTTCACAAATTTACTTGAAGTTTTGTATCTGAGCAGTCATGCAGAGCTTCAAGTGGTTGAAAATATAAATCGTCCCCTTGGATATGAAAGGGTGTATCTGCCACTTTGTAAAGTGGCCGATACACTCTTTCATATCCGAGGGGACGAAATTATCTAAATTGATGCTTTGAAAGCTAGTGTTTTTAGCATTAGCTGTGTCGTCTCATTTTACATCACCTTGAATCGCTGCCACAACCACACCACGTAGAGTTGGAGTAAAGTCATTTGGTTTCTTAAAAACACCGAGATGTAATACATGTACTAGTTTAGGGCCTATTTAATAAAATTAACCCTTTAAGTGCTACGTACGACCATAATCCTTTTTAATCTATTTTATTAGGAACGAATTATTTGTTAAACATCGAAATTTGCAATTTTTTCGTCTCATGTTAAGCAAATCTAGGTAATTTTTACCCGCAACGCGATGCCTAAATGTGAAAGAAGACCACAACGCGATACATAGCTAGTGTGTGGTGCTGCAGTTTTATTTTTTATTACACCTTATGGTGTTTTAAGAATAAAACTGCGACACCACACACTATTACGTTGTGGCCTTTTTTCCCATCCAATTTGACACCTGGACCGGCATCATTATCTGATCCGCGGTACCCCGCGGTACCACGTCGGTACCCCCGACGCGGTACCCTGTAACGCTGATTCCCACACTTCACATGCTAATATAATAATATATTATCATAAATTATGATATATTGTTATATTATGATTATATTATGATAAAGTTGGCTGTCGTTTTGATCTATACCCCGGTATACCAGGTAAAAGGTCACCACGATGATAACATTATCAGCAATAGACCTGTAGACATGTGTGTCACCATGGTAACATCATCAGACTGCTGCCTGAATTGACATTTGACATTATGTATAGCCAGGTATTACCATTTATTGCCATGGTGGACATTTTGTAATGAAGCATGGTGCCCCCTGATAAAATGGAACAGCCCTGTTCCTTCAAGGAGGCACAAAGGGTGGACATGAGAAATGGTGTAAAAGTCAGTTTAATAGCATCGGTAAGAATTGTGTACAATTGTGTACATCTGTGTGCACATGCCTGTCCACCCTTCGTGCCTCCTTGAATGACCAGGGCTGTTCCATTTCAAAAGGGGGTTTCTTGCCCCTGTGATTATACTCTGATATTAAATGCAGAAAGTGGGGAATCTAAACCCTCGTGATTCCTCGTGATTCCTCGTGATTTCTCACAGTTAATTACACTGTGACCATCTAGCAGCCGAACATATTCGTTTTTTTATCAGCACATTACAGATTAGCTTTTAACCATGTTAAAGATAAAAGTTTAAATCAATCAGCAAGATTTGAAAATCGTTGAACTCCATTTTGTCAAATCTGAATAATTTTCACTCACTTGAAGTTGTGGATCACCCTAGAATGTGACATGTAACCTTTACAAAGCTAAATTATTTTATACAAACCATGGGGACCAAAGGGTTTTTTCAATTTGAAATCATCAGAAATGTCTTCGTTCAGCTCTTTCCGCTTCACTTAAATACCTCTACGGTCATTAGAAATACTTTAATAATACTTAATAATAATAAATAATAATAACAATAATAATAAAAAATAATAATAAATACTTAATACTTTCAGCGCGGGGATCGTCTTTATACGTCAGAATCTGACGTCTACAGACGGCAAATTTTGACGTATAAAGACGATTCCCGCGCTAAACGGGTTAAATGTGATGTTCTATACAGACCTGGTCAGTATCCGGTCAAACCATCTGTGGTATGTAAGACCAAGAATCTCAAAATGAGTGGTCAGGGACCTGGGCCACTCTCCTGGCGTCTATAGGTCAGCCTGACCTGGACGCCTGCTTCTGGGCCACGTACACAATTTAACACTTAAAGCGCTGAATTATTTTTATATAAACCATGGAGACCAAAGGTTTTTTTCCGAATTGAAGTCATCATAAATGTCTTAGTTAGCTCTTTCTGAGTCATTTGAATACCTATGTTATGGGTCTACGCTCATTTGAAATATTTTTACTTTTACAGTGCGGGGATCGGCTTTAGTCGTCAGAATCTGACGTCTGTAGACGTCAGATTCTGACGACTAAAGCCTATCCCCGCACTATAAGGGTTACAGCTGGAATTGCTAACGCCATTTCGAACTTATCTTGGGTAACGATAATGGCGTAACGCGCATATAAAACACATACAAATATAAATAGATGACTGATATTTCAAACGGTCAATAAAAGGTAAAGAAAACCATCGAGCACAAAACGTTAACCCAGTGTTATTTCAATGATGGTGGACCAGCATTGAGCCAGCATTGAGCCATCATTGGGCCAGTATTGAGCCAGCATTGAACCAGCATTGGGCCAGCATTGAGCCAGCATTAAGCCAGCATTAAGCCAGCATTGAGCCAGCATTGGGCCAGCATTGAGACATCATTGGGCCAGTATTGAGCCAGCATTGAACCAGCTTTGAGCCAGCATTGGGCCAGCATTGAGCCAGCATTGGGTGAACATTCAAGTGTTTTATCGAAAAAAATTCGGCATAATTAGAAAAAATCTAAGGTAGAGATTTATCTTAAATGAGATAAATAACAATCTTAACTTGTGATTCATCATTTCAGTTCTGTCTCCCTCCTCTCTTGTATTCTCTCATTTAGAAAACACGAGATGTTGATCCAATGCTGATTCATTGTTGGACCAGCATCCACGGCGCGGGTCCAATGTTCCCATTTAACACAAAAGCATTTGCATAACATTTATACAACGTCGGCCCAACGGCTTCGACGTTGGTCCAACATTGCATAAATGGTATACAAATGTTTTGTTTTTACTGGGCTATGTCCGCTCAACTCAGACTACTCCAATGTGGAAAGTGGTTAAATTTTACTCAATAACATATTCTCTACTACTCCAATGTGGATTTATCGTTGGTCCTGCGTCCAATGTTCTCTGGATCCGCCCAGCCCAGACCGCCTCTATCTGGATATCTGCTTATCACACTCAGCGTGTTACAATGTCAGATGTAGGTCAAGGTCATCCACTCGCCCAGCTGACGTATGTACTTAGAGCATTCTTTGTCTGCTAGCGGCCGTAACATCGATGGTTCAGTGGAGAATCAACACACCCTGTATCCACAAATTGGCGGTCCTGGGGCTCATTCCAATAAGAAAATCTTATCCTAACTTTCAGTAATTTATCATTAAAACGTTGAGATCATCCTAACTTTTTAATGATAAGAGATTTTCTTAGTGAAACGAGCCCCTGGTCTCTTTATACAATACTATGAGTATCATTAGTACCGCATCTTATCGTACTCCCACAGGTGTTATCGCCCACGAAACTTGTGCTGATAACTTCCTGTATCGACCAAAACTTGTGCTCCGGCTGCGAATTATTTACGTTATCATGGTTATACTGACGCATTGTAGTCTAAATATTTTAATTATCAGTTAAACATGTAGGTGGTCGTACGATAAAATGCATATGGTACTGCTTTTTGGTCGATAAAGGCTCAGATCGGTAGGGCCTACTTGTCGCCGATACAGGCACTCGCCTTCGGCGCGGCCTGTATCTGGCGACGCGTACCGATCTGAGCCTTTATCGACCAAAAATCAGTACCATATGCATATCTTATAGCTCAATGCCCGGTACTATGGTATGCGGGTATCAGTGTCATAGAGAGATTGGGACCATATAGCCAAAATCCTGATACCGGGTGTGACATTCATTGATAGGCCCTATCTAAATAACAGAGCATATTCCGCATATCAGGGAATATTATGTTTGAAAATTATTAATTGGCGATGTTTTTCTTCGACCTTTCAATCACATTACAACTTTATCATTCAAGTATAAATATTCCGCTAATCATTTTCAAATTTGATTAGCGAATAAGCATAATTGCATAGCTTCTCGCTACGCGATACTAAATAAAAATATTTCTTGTATATAACCTTTCACCCCTGCTGCTGCATTGCTTGTTTCTATGTCTATGTTGGGATCATTCAATCATTTTGCTTGCTAATAGCGCGCAGCGCGAGGGCTGACGCGAGATTATGCACTTTTATAGTCCTGGTGTATAGTGCCTCTCTCTTTTCACCTGGTGAGGTAGGTGATTGTACAAAGCATTGGCAACGTAAGTCCGGGAGACAAGGAACCAGGGCTTGCTGTTGGGACATAGAAGGTCCGCCAGGCCCACCTCAAGGCCAAGGTCCGCACATAGATTGGTAAAATAAAGGATACTACAACCCCTTGTGGGTGGCACTGTCACAGTCCTAATACACTGAACACATTGAGTCCCCAGGGATGATATCCTGGGGATGATATATAGGCTCTATATAGGCTATGCCTTCTAGAGCATGCACACTTATCCAGGCAGGAGAGAGTGGTATATTCCGTGAGAATCACATTGTAGAAAACGGCTGGGGGTATATTCTGGGAGGGGGTTAGGCCATATATTCTGAGAGAGAGGGTAGATTCTGGGAGGGCCTCATACAGATGTTTAAAAGGGGGTATATTAGGGATGGAAGGATAGATTCTAGTATCAGACGAAACTTCACATAATCACGAAAAGGGGGGGGGGGCGTAGATCCCAGGATGGAGGGGTAGATTGAATTATGATACACAATTTGATTTGGACGAGATTGTTGATCTGTATCCAAAGCTTCATACACGTCGTCTTGAGCTAGATTCACTTTTATAATAAACATTATAACGATGAGCCTTAATAATACGCTGATACTGTTAGTCTACACATATATATGTAATTTTTTCAGCAAATAATTGTTTCTATTTCCCTTCTGGCCTTATCATATTTATCATAGTGAAGTAGCCTACTGGAGCGAGAACATAATACTAACATTACTTCACAGAACTAAATGTGCATTATACGATAATCCTGCCTGCCTCATTATGTAGTGATGGGTATTTTTTGCATCAAGTTTAAAGTATTCACAAATAGATATAGGCCCCTAATGATTTTGTTTGAATAGCCCTTTGTTGACTCGAATGCTTTGAGTAATATTTGGTTCACCTGGATACTAATTTTCAAAAGTAGATTTTTTGTCAGGCCAAAAATATCATGTCTATGAACAAATCCATTATGTCTCCAGAATTCATGGCAGGTGCTCTCAGAAGTCACAAACAAACAATAGCGCCCCCAAACCCCCAGCTGCTGCTATGGCTCGCTGCGCTCGCCAATAGGTCCACATAAAAATATACGCCCTCCCCCGCAACGAGTTCAGCCTACGTACGACCCTGACGACTGACCCTTTTGAGATGTGCTCTGATTTCTGAGCAGTGTGTTAGAAACCACCATCACTAAACCGTCATTTTTAGCCAACCAGATGACGATTTTTATGTTTCTATCATTCAGGGGCGGTTTCCGTTTTTAGGCGATGTTATGGCATGTCGTTTAGATCGTATATCCTAGGTAGACACGAAACATTGATTCATTGTATTGGTTTGATGTTAACCCTTAAAGCGCTGAATTAATTTGTAAAAAAACATAGCAATCAATTTGAAATCATCATAAATGCGTTAGTTAGCTCTTTCTGATTCATTTGAATACCTGTATTATAAGTCTACGACCAGTAGAAAGATTTTAATTCTTACAGTGCGGGGATCGACTTTAGACGTCAGAATCTGACGTCTACAGACGTCAGATTCTGACGACTAAAGTCGATCCCCGCAATATAGAAGTGGTGATTAATAATGAAGTGGTGATTAATAATGACTTTTTTTACTCTATTATTCGTGTTTCTTCCCTGTTAACTTGTAATTATTCAATATATTATATCTATACTAGCCTGCTCAGGGAGTCAAACCGATTTACTTCGCTGATCAAATTCTGTTTTGAGTGTGCAGGGAGAAAAATGCTACATTAAAATTGTGTGTCAATTTAGCAGCCGTGAATGTGCAAAACTACTATTCTCACATTCTGAGATGAATGAGATGACACTGTCTTCCAAACACGGAATTTCAAATTCGAGCCCTGACGGTCTGAGGTCGAGCACGCTACCTCTGTAGGTTTGAGAGAGAGACAGCTTTTGAAATAAGCTCCACCTGGTGAATACATGGATAGTGTAGTTATTTTATGGAACCCCAACATAACAACTATGATAAATAACTAAGACAGACTGGCATTAGAGAGTCCTTTAATTGCCAAAAAAAATATCAAGATAAATATATACAAAGTAAATGTAAACCAAAACATAAAAACTCTGACAAAATTATATGAGGTATACATAACTATTTTTACAGACACGTGTAAAATAATAAAATTAGCGTCAGTATATATATATAGTAGTAGTAAATCATTGCTTTACGTCACTTTTCGGCACAAATGGTCTTTATATTGTAATACGATAAAAACGTTGTAGTCAATTGATGAGAGGAATGATGTACAGATGATGATGTGAGGGTGGGGGTGATAGGGCATGGTGGGTTATTGAGAGCGTTTTTCTTCGCTTGCCCGCTAAGGGGTTCTGGGCATGTCTAGGGGATCTACCCCCAAACATGCCCAGACGGCCGGAGACTTGGGTTTCGCTGTAGAATTTATTGATGAAACACCGTGGCATTTCGCGCAGCTCCGCTATCCTCGGGTCGGATAGTCCCCAGAGTAACAATAGGAAGGATAACTCCCTCTGGGTAACTCCATTCATCCCACGTGAGAGACCTGATGTCAAACAAGCTATTGCCGGTTATTTAAGACTACCACAGCCGGTGCTGCATTGGCTCCGCTGTTAAGCGGAGGAACCAGGGTACGCCACTGACAATCCGCCCAAAGATTATGGCCAGATACGAGGAAGCCGTACACAGCATCCAACAGACGAATCAGATCCCTAATGACCTTCCCCGGATGGGGGTGAAAAGTACTACTACTAGCAATCATCCCAGTACCCCCGTCAGTATATAACTTATAACACATAACACATATATAACCAACGGACCACAGTCCTTAATCTGCAGTGGATAGTTTGTACAATTTAAGTTGTCCACAAGGACTAGTAATTTTATAAATTGACTAGTCAACAAAAACATGATATCACTTTGACAAAGTTGCCTAGTCAAAAGCATATAGTCTAACTATCCAAGCGAAAAATGGCAGCAAATATTGGTACATTCAAAAAACCTATACAACACAGTTATTTCATATTGGTCAAAGTGAAAACAGTTTGTTTATGAGAGGATGTTTATATATATACATATATATTTATTTTAGCTGGCGAAGTCGCCGGTCACAGCCCGTCTGACCAGCTGCCTTGCTGCAGAATCTCTAAACCAAACATGACATCATATCGTCGAGCACATTGCATTTAAATATTAGGAATGTATGTAGCCTAAACTGAAATATATAATGTTGCATGCACAAACCACACTACTGTAAACTTATGTCCATTATAGACTGGGCCGCACTATTAGCATCATAAATAATTTACAAAAGTGGAGAGCTCCAGGGCTGCAATAGGGTACAGTTCAAGAAAGGTAATATTGTAGCACTTCCAGGATAGTGGCGACAACCATTTAATATTCTCATATACTCAGCTTCGAATTTTAAACGTTTTGACGCAAAAGGACATTTTAAGACTGACATTAAGGCTATCATTGTACCACTGACTTCTACTTTTGTACATCCAAATATTTTCGAAATATTTTACTCTCGAAACTTGCACAAATTCCCAACACACTGTGCAAAAGCGAAAAATTGCATACATTTTAATATCACCATTTCTAAAAAAAAACCTTTCAGAAAGGTCTTTCAAAAATGTTCTACCATATGTACAATAGATCTTTTCGATAAATGCTACAGAGACCCCGCCGCTTTGTTATGCAGTATTATCGCAGTTGTACAAGTACAGGGACCAAAGCTTCCCATCTGTCTGTTGAGCATGTTCTGCAGACAGAGACTTAAGCTCTCTATCTGCAGATCTGCGAACAGAGGAGAACGTAACCTTAGCTCACGATCTGATGACTGCAATACTCCTGAATCCTGCACCATGGACTCTTGCCACTCCCGCTGTGGTTTACTACAAATGTAGATAAAAAAACCTGTTCCCATTGAGCACTGCTCATCACACGTGTCAATAGTTGTTGAATAGCTCTAGGTTGCACTGGAGGATAAATTTTACCTTGTTCTTGTGATCATGACTATGCAAACACTCATTTATGACCTTAAGTAGGGCCTATAATGCTGGAGAAGAGGGAATATGTGGCGACCTCACTTGCAGATCATTGCCAGACGGAATCGCTGATCGACGGGTCAGCACTTCTGCCCGGCTCAAGCCATGTGCGGCGCGGCCGCGCTCGTTCATTCTACCACCGACCTCCTCGGAAGTCAGACATGTAACCGCGTCATCCACATTCAGCCGCGTGGCTGGATAGTCGCCCCCTGTCGCACGGAACTAAGTAGCACACACATATCTGACAATGTCTGCACGAATATGTAATGAATAAAGAATGAATTAAGGAAACCATCTACTTTGCAGCGAACCATCACTTGCTGACCGGGCAAGACACCACGATCAAGATCGGGCCTGAGGCGTTGGTCGCGTCCATTGACTTGTCCTCGCCCCAGACTACGATAAATATAAAATGAAAAAAAGTCTTTCATAAAATAATTCAAAAACTAAAGTGAGCTAATGTTTAGAAACCATGACTCTCTTGTACTCATATGTCAACTACTATAACCGTATATCGTGTACAATTTCTATCTCTGCCTCTTACTACATTCAGACCTATACATGACCGGAGCTGACTGTCGAAGTCACAAAGTTAACAGTAGCGACGACGACCGGAGCTCCATATTCACGATTTATCACCCAAAATGAATGATTGTTTTTATGACTGAGCAGCCTTTTCCTTAATATTATTATTAAGCAATTTGTACAAAGTAGATGAAGAAAGATGATTGAAAAGTTGTCATCAAATAACTTCAAACTATTCTAGCGTGCCTCTTGGCCAAAATGAGTGATAATATATTATAAAGTTCACTAAGCATGCAGTCACAGTTGTACCCAGGGCCAGGACAAATACAAATTTTGCTGATCAGACACAGACACGTGACTAGACTGGACTACAAATTGAAGGTGTAAGCCGACACCTAGAACTTCCATCAATGAAATTTTTTATTTCAATACATCTGTTACAGTCAGTCACAATCTGAAAAAGGCTCTCACCTGCATGCCTAATTGGTCATTACTAATACAAAAGTAGAAATTTCGTTAGGTAACCGGCAATAATTATAACGTGCTATTAAACAATACAATTAGGGTTGCTTGAAGTGAATCATGTGCTTACACATGATTCCGTATTTATGTTATACAGTTCTGCCCTTAGGAAAATATGTAAATCAATGTAATCGAAAGATCAATCGAGCGATAATAGGCTGGCTCCTATAACTTGAATTTATCTTGGAAAACTGCTATAATTTTTTGATGTTTTTAGCTAATGTAGCACTTTTCCATGTGTTTTAGGGGTGGAACGTGACTTCACAATCGTCACAGCTCTCTACAACCTCAACAGACAAGACTGGCCCTACTTCCGGCGGAAGTTTGACAATTACCTGCACTACGCTGTACAGCTGATGAAACTCAACGCTCCCCTAGTCATTTACGGAGAGAAAGACATTGTACCATTTGTGAAATATTACCGCCGGGGCAAGGAGCACATGACCAAAATGGTGATCCGCGAGTTTGAAGAACTTGAATATTACAAGGACGCTGAGCGAGTGAGGGGGATTATGGAATCTGACGAGTTTAAAGATGGCCACCCATTTATCACTCATCCCGAGGGGTTTTCGCCTGATTATAATATTATGATGAACTCTAAGTTCGCCCTGGTGTTTGAGGCGGCCAGAATGAATTACTTTCACAGTGACTACATCCTGTGGGTCGACATGGGGTACGGTCACGGTAATGACGTGTACCCACGTGACTGTAACTGGTCTCCTAGCAACATCATGAACGATACAGACAAGATAACCTACATACAACTGAACGACCTTGCCATACTAGACAATATATATGACCTATATAAAAAACGAATGCCCCCTTTTGTCAATGGGGGGTTCTTCGGAGGTTCCCCAAAAGCCATTGAGGAGTATTTTTACTTGCACAAGTTGGTTTTTGAGGACATGCTCGACAAAAGCATGGTGGATGACGACCAGACGGTAGTCGTGGCGTGTTGGTTAAAGAAACCCAGCCTGTTCAATATGGTGGAGGGCTGGTGGTACGACGCATTCAAGCTATTCCATTGATATATTTAGCCCTATAACGCATTTTGAATCTTTGAAAAATTAAATAATTTACTACATCTGGAACAAAAATTGTCATGAAACTCTTTTAACAAGATGTCAATTTTCGTCAATTTTCCAGCACTTCAAGCAATCCAGGGCTTTTAGTGGATGAAATTTGCAATGATAAATTTAGTGGTCAGAGTTTTGGAAAAATGCATTTGTATGATTTAAAAGTAGTCAAAACTCTGATTTCGCATGTGTCTTTGCATGTTAGTAAAACAAATTAAAAACGACTAAGGGCGTGCTTAGTGCTCTAAGGGTTAATGTTGATATAATGATTTTTTAACCCTTTAAGCCCTCACGATGCATTAAAGCATAATTTTACATCCCCGAAAACAGATTTAATTTCCCTACAACCTAGGGTTTTAGAAAGAAAATGTCCATGAAACTGGTTTACCAATACACGGCAATTTTTTTTACTTTTCCAACCACTTCAAATCTTCTTCATCCACTACAAGTCGAGAATTGCGGCAGCAATTCGCGGCTTGGAATGGATGAAGATGACTATGGTAAATTCAGGCTTGAAATGGTTAAGGGGGCTCGCATGTGTACACCATCCACCTCCAGCGTTAGTCGTGCCAAGTTTTCTGATTTGGGCGTGACTTCTCCCGATTTTCTGATCAAAAACCAGCATCCATGTTGTCTGAAATCTATTATTTGTATGCAGTTGATGAAAACTTCATTGTTAACCATAAAATGTAGGCCTAATAATGATAAACAAGCAAAATTAACGTGATATACCAACATTGTCACAATTCTGGTGAGCTTTCAGTTGGTCGGCAGAGTTGTATTTCACATAGTCCGCCGCCGCCGCTGCAATAATTCCTTTCTCAGTAACGACCAACTTCTGCTTCTTTATACTTCCCATAGACGTTACATATAGTCCTTTACACCGTAATCAATCTTGCTCCCCACATAATCTACCCTTTAGCATTATTGATTTGAAAAAAAATCGCGCAGCAAAAATTCAGAAAAAACTTCCATCAGATTTGTATGTGATATTGTACAATAATGCAGTACATATATGATGAATATTGTAAGCAGAATAAGAATAGTATAATAATTTAACATCATCAGACGTACAATAATACTGATTAACCGTGGATTAAGAATAATTAAATATTTTCGCAGTTATGGAACTACATGTTGTCCCCTTAAACTAGACTTCGTCCCCTTAGATATTATATTTCGTCCCCACAAACTGGATTATTATTTAGAATCACAGAGACAATATTCAATCAATGCTCCGATTTATATTTAAGTTTAATCCCTGCACTTTGTTTATATGGTTAACATTACAAAGCAATAATGCAATAAGATAGTGATGTTTTTGAAATATAAAGTTTTCCAATTTGCATGCATGACCTGCCACCCTAACATTCCACATCATTCTGTATTGTCATTATGTGCTAATATCATATATATCTGTCATTCATGTCATATTCACTGCCTTGATCATTAAACAATTGTCTTGACATAATGGGTTCAGTGTTTGTTTTTTAGATAAATCACATAAATCATATGTATTTAACATGGTAGAACGGAAGCTAAGATACAATAAATGATATGTATTCAACATGGTAGAACGAAAGCTAAGGTAAAATAAATCATATGTACTCAACATGGTAGAACGAAAGCTTAGGTAAAATAAATCATATGTACTCAACATGGTAGAACGAAAGCTAAGATAAAATAAATCATATGTACTCAACATGGTAGAACGAAAGCTAAGATAAAATAAATCATATGTACTCAACATGGTAGAACAAAAGCTAAGATAAAATAAATCATATGTACTCAACATGGTGGAACGAAAGCTAAGATAAAATAAATCATATGTACTCAACATGGTAGAACGAAAGCTTAGATAAAATAAATGATGTGTATTCAACATGGTAGAACGAAAGCTAAGGTCATCTGCGGCGCTGGCCTAACATTAGCCCACCATCGGGTAGTCTCATGTTTGTGTGTTGTATCGTTTCTATTAAATTCCTTTTATTTAAGAAAGTGTTATAGATAAATTATAAAAATAGAATAGATTAAGGTATTTCCTAACAGCAGTTTAAACTGTACAAATGTCCACTTATTTCACGATCTAGAGTCAGGAATTTGAAATGAATTTTAATTTCGCATATATATCAATTAACTATAGTTATCGTTCATCTACATATATTTCGTCCCCTTGGATATGAAAGGGTGTATCTGCCACTCTAAAAAGTGGCAGATACACCCTTTCATATATAAACAACCCTTTATATCATTTCAATAAAAATGGCTTTCTGCTTTGTTTGGGTTAGTAATATCAAGGTAGCAAGCGGGTAATTCATTGTATGGTCATTTGTGCAGATGTGTGGTGTGTTAAAAAAACAAACTCAATTAATTTTTATTGTAAAATACAGTTCTCGACAAAAATAATGTCATATATGAGACTTTGGGCAGCATCATATTTCTTGGTGAAGTATTTGTCGTATACTCATTTGGTTACTGTTATTGGTATGTTCATCAATATCACAGTTAAATAACTAAGTTTTCTCAAGTCTTGAACCTTATCTATAAGTGATATTTATACTATCCAAACGTAAGATATGAACTTCCATCAAATCTATAGTCATTTCTATAGGAATATAGATACTGTTATCATAGTTGACATAGTATTTCGTGATCATCATGATTGTTTTATGGCGTCTTCAGCATCCTTCAATATTGCACCAATAGCTCCCAGGTGTTGTCCATTCTTCAGAAAATATATATTCACTTTCTTTCCCTGCAACATTACATAGTTGTGTATTATTCCGTAATCCCCATACACGTTTTCAAGACATTTATCAAACCACATATAATGCCAGTGAAATTGATCATATTAATCGTGGCAGATGCTCAGTTGATCAAAGTGTGAGATTTTACTTTTCAAATGAACAAAAACTACAAAAAAATAGCTATATATCAAAATTAATTGTAGGAAAAGTGACTCCAAAACGTGATTTTATCTGTCTTAACCCTTTAACCGTCAAATTATTCAATCTGAATTTTTACCCACTTGAAGTTGTGTCTCGCTGACGCGATCCACAACTTCAAGTGAGTGAAAATCATTCAGATTTAGCAAAATGGAGGTCCACTGTTTTCAAATATTGCTGATTGATGTCACATTTTGTCTTTAACTTGTTCAAAAGGTAGTACATCATGTGCTAATAAAAAATAAAAGTCCGAATATATGCGGCACCGGCGGTTAACCCTTACAGCGCTGAATTATTTTTATAAAAAACTTGGAGACTAAAGGGTTTATTTCAATTTGAAATCATCACAAATGTCTTATTCAGCTCTTTCCGATTCATTTGAATACCTATGTTATGGGTCTACGGCCAATAGAAATATTTTAAATCTTACAGTGCGGGGATAGACAGTCGGAATCTGACGTCTACAGTCGTCAGATTCCGACGACTAAAGTCGATCCCCGCGCTGTAAGGGTTAAAGAATTAATAATTTAACTTGCAATATATCTTATTTAAAATCTAATCCAGGTGAAACTATTCAAATTAGTCAGATCTGGGGCAAGTGTTTTCAATATTGCTTCACCCCCAGAAGGTGTTTGTAACCCTTGTCATGCTGAGACGCTAGTTAATATTACTTTCAATTGCTAACAAAATTATAACAAATATTTTAGTATTTCAATACTTGACCAATTTGAGTGACATTTTGTTTTGTCAAAAACCTGCTTGAAATTTGGCAACTTAAATACAACAGTTAAATTATAACCAGATATCAGTCAGTCAGTCAGTCAGTCAGTCAGTCAGTCAGTCAGTCAGTCAGTCAGTCAGTCAGTCAGTCAGTGATTCAGTCAGTCAGTCAGTCAGTCAGTCAGTCAGTCAGTCAGTCAGTCAGTCAGTCAGTCAGTCAGTCAGTCAGTCAGTCAGTCAGTCAGTCAGTCAGTCAGTCAGTCAGTCAGTCAGTCAGTCAGTCAGTCAGTCAGTCAGTCAGTCAGTCAGTCAGTCAGTCAGTCAGTCAGTCAGTCAGTCAGTCAGTCAGTCAGTCAGTCAGTCAGTCAGTCAGTCAGTCAGTCAGTCAGTCAGTCAGTCAGTCAGTCAGTCAGTCAGTCAGTCAGTCAGTCAGTCAGTCAGTCAGTCAGCCAATCAGACAGCCGGCTAGCCAGACAGCCGGCTAGCCAGCCAGCCAATCAGTCAGTCAGCTAGTCAGTCAGTCAGACAGCCAGTCAGACAGCCAGCCAGCCATCATGTCAGCAAGTCAGTCGGTCATCAGTCAGTCAGTCAGTCAGTCAGTCAGTCAGTCAGTGAGTCAGTCAGTCAGTCAGTCAGTCAGTCAGTCAGTCAGTCAGTCAGTCAGTCAGTCAGTCAGTCAGTCAGTCAGTCAGCAATACAGCCAAGTAAAATATCAACATATTATCACCCATTGAATTTGATCATGATTTTTGTACAGCTAAAAGTAATCACCAGGAGTGGTATCATCGAAGCGAATAACCCAAATTGTAGACATTCCTCTGATCAGCCAGTCAATTTGATAATACTGTCCATGTCTATTTTACTACAACAACGGAACACGACGCGGGCAGACGTGGTTATTGTCACGTAGGCCACATGCCAAAAGACCTCTAGAGCAAACATATGGTGAGCGACAGGTCATCTAGTATGATACTGCGTACTTACTTGGATGTTTTTCCGTGACTTTCCCATAAGCGAATGACACTATATCGTCAGGTACAGCTTGATACAGTCCACTACTGTCCTCTGATTTCAGCTCCCTGGCATGTATGTCAACCTCTCTAGTTCTCCCAGTATTCGCCAGGGTCATTAGCTCATCAAATGTCATCGATTCCCCACAGATGGCGCTGGCCACACCGCACACTGCCCTACCTCCTGTGTGACACAGGTCAACCACACCGACTGACCAATCAGAGGCGATCTTATAAAGTACGCATGCTGACACCATCTGAGCCAGAAGACAGGGTAGCATGTCAGTTGTTTCTAAGTCTGTCATCTCGGTTTGTTCTTGGTGTTCGTTGGATCCGAACCCGTAATCTGAATATTTGCTCTGGGCTCCGCCATATTCCTGCCATGGTCTCAGGTATTCCTCCGCCTCTACCATACCCTGAGCGTGTGGTTCATAGACGAGGGAATGCCAGGGAAACGTGCTGAACAAATAACGAAAAGATCTCACAAACAAATGAAACTCAACTTCAATCTGTAATTCCAGGTTAAACGTTTCACGCAGTTTGCTGACCAGCTTATGCACCCCTATTCCCGTAGAGTAGACCTTCCTTCCTGCTCGGTCGCCACTCAGGTCACATTTCCCAGCGAGTAAGTCCACCACAGCATCAACTTCAGATGTATTGAAGGTGGCCAGAAGCAATGCACCCATGCCCTCTGGTACAGATTTGATATGTGTGGCATCTTTAGGACGGTACACTATTTTAGTGGCT
>OZ024913.1:79303678-79541178 GCA_964017125.1 Flabesymbios commensalis | reverse complement strand
GGCCTTCAGTATCGCATTGGTGTGTGTACACCTGCAGTGTACATGTACACGTGTACTATCAACGGGGGTGATCTCTCTGCAGTAGATATAGTATATGGGTGGAAGGTGGAGGCAATGTTTTTCCTGGGGTCCAACACAATTAACCCTATTTTAAGTATTTAAACCACTTCAATCGGCAAAAAACCCCGCTGGTTATGTTAAACAAAAAACACTATTAGTCAACGAAAACGAAATACTTAGATATATTTGTATTTACATACTTAGAGACCACAAAACTCACGACATATCCATCCACAGCTTTGGGGGAAACTATTCATTTACCAAATCCAAAACAATCATGATATCTCTCGGCATTCATTCTTTCCCGGAATAAGACTATATTTGTTTAAAAAAAAGTAGCAAACTACACCGTCTTGATTTGGAAAAAAAACTGATCGCCGAGCAAGAACATGTACTTCTTGGATTTATAATGAGGTGTAAATAGATAGTTTCCCCCTTTACCTTCCACCCATATACCATATCTACGACAGAGAGATCACCCCCGTTGATAGTACACGTGTACCTGTACACTGCTGCTTTTATGGCAGTATGCCTATACTGCCATCGTAATAGCATGTCAATATAATATCAGAATTGACAATGCATGACACTATTGTGAAGGTGTCGACACTGTATTATTAAATTCATAATTATATCGCTATTATAATTCAATGTTACTGTTATATATTGCACTAAAGAACATTTTAATGTTAACACATCATGACATTTATGTTATCAAGCCAAGGATAGAATACATCGACTCAATGAGATAGTTTACAATTATAGACATTATGATATCACATATACTTTTTTAATTGTTGTGATATTGACATTATATTATAACAATACAGCGTAATGGCATACCCCTTTTTAGAACCCCATTGACTGCAATGTAAAAATATGACCCTTCAATACCACGATGCAGTTATATCAGATTATGATACAATAATGTTATCGTATGACACTGTATATTCAGATTATAGAGTTATAACATTATTTGTAAATCGTGACCTCTACACCCCCCCCCCCCCCACAAAAAAAAATAAAGAATTAGTATGTATTAAGAAGTGACGAGTGTATTAATGCTCGAAATTGACCTAAATTGTTCATACGAATAGCACTGTTAGTATATCATAAATACGTGAGACAATGCATGATCGTAGACGTTGAATCTTGTACACCAGTGGTGCTAGATAAGAAGGAGTTTGGAGAAGGAAAAATATATGATGTATATCTGTGTAAGCCAGTGACCAACATTTGGTGTAAAGGGTACACACATGCAGTGTCACCCGGATGTGAACAATTAAATACTAGATTAAATATTATTTGTAGCTTCAGATATTCACATCGTTGTATTTTGATTTCATTAAAGAACTGTAGCAAATACGTTCTGTGGTAGTTCTCATAAGAGTTGGTTATGCTAGGTATGGTGATATATGTATATTAGAAAATGATATAATAATCTTAATATTGGTGCATAGTTAAGGATGTTATATGGTGAGTTTTATATATAGACGTATTTTACGAACCGAGTTAAGGATTATATATAGTGAGGTTTGTATAAAGACGTATTAAAGAAAATAAACCTCCAGATTCGCTATTTCAAACAGGATCATCATGCATTTTTAGCTGCTAGCGCCATCATTAGGCCTACCTTGTTTTGTAATTGGGCCGTTATTCTCTCTTCTTTGATTCAAAGACCAATTATGTTAATTAGAAAAAATATACTAATTAGCTCTTGACCTAGATCGTATATGCTGAAATTGACCTATAATTGCAAAAATAACCAGAAACCACTCACTCGTGTCAAAGGTATTCGAAAAAGTGTTGTTACAAATCCTTTCGAGCATATTTGATAAAAAGCTGTAGCCCTATTATCGGAATTGCTAATTATGCTAATAAGCGTAAAGTAGGCAAATTAGATCATGAGATGTTTTTCTAAAGTTGGCAAAAAGTACTACGTCGTTTCAAAGATATGGCACTACAAATACATAGAATTACAACTAACATGTTTTAGTAATAAAGTTGTTTCATCCTATTATAATGGTCAATTATGTTAATTAGGTAAATTATGCAAATAAGCTTAACTAAACTCCCGTCCAAGCTGGCATATATCCAATAATGTTTATAAAGATCCATACATGTTTAATAGGGCACGGATTGAAACAGTTCATGTACAATTAATACATATGTGGCATGTAAACATGCATAAAGTAATATTTTGTCGATATTCCAGCCTTCACCTTGACATTTTCAGTTGACCTTGACCTTGAATTGTAAAAAGAACGTCAGAAATCACTTCTTCGGGTTAAAGTTATGCGAAAAAATGATATTACACTTGTTTCTACACCAATTTATTAAAAAGTGATATTATAAATGGGTATGTATGTTAATTAGGGTTACTTATTATGATTGTGCTTGTGGTGTGTTATAATTATCATAGGGTAGGATAGTCTATGATAATTACTATCAATCTTAGCATATCTACTTTGGAACAACGTTGTTTCAAGGTATTCTATGATAATTATCATGAATCTTAGCATTTTTATTCTCCATAACGTTGTTTCAAGTTTCGCTCAACGTTTCAATTATTGGCCAAGACTAACACAAAGTTGATATATTTTACTGTGTTTCTTTTCAAAAAAAAAATGAATGTTTGAAAAATATGTCTATCTCACACTGATTAAGGGTGGACAGGAGAAAGAAAACCACTCGCAACAAATTGCTACTTTTAGGTGCTCTGAATGGTCAAATTTTAAAGATTTGCATTGTAAAGGTTTGCTTCTGTCGCCACATAGGGGCTATGTGGCTATCGTGCAAAAATGGTACATTATCATTAATTTTAATTGGGTATTTTTTTGAACATGTTATTAACTTTGGTTGACGGGAACAGGACGAGACGACCTCTACAATGCCTGTCAACCATATTAGTGAATTAAAATTATATAATAAAATAATAGGACAGTATAATATAAAACCAACTGTTCACTGGCTATAGGTGTTGCCATACTTATCATATAAGGCAGCATCATATCCAGAGATTAAAATAGCAATGCTTTTGTGTACATGCTATTTAAAAATGTACATACATAGTATAGATTATAAATTTTGCGATATGTACACATAAAATAAAATAACCGACAATTGTCTGTCATCTGTTTTCCGCACCAAAACCAGAGATAATATAGCTGCACTGTGCTCTACACAGTGTAGCAAAAAAGGACACTCTGGAAAGCATAGAAACCTAATTGAAACCTCTAAAATCCTTTAGTTGTTTATTATATAAAAGGACAGACAACTAGGGTATGTGTAAAGGAAAAATAGTAAAAACTAATGACACTCTTAATTTTAACATGGGCCTATATACATCCCTAAATAAAAGTAATACTATAAACCTAGAATACATCTACTGACGTCAGCTCATATAGCCATCGCGCAGCCGAAATATGCTGAGTAGTACTACATATGCAATATTAGACTGGAGAAAAAACAATCCCAAACTCAAGGAGTAAATCAGTTTATTAGAGATCTTTGAAATTCAGCGTAAGGACCCAACTCGTCTGGAAACAAAGGCGACTGAAAAATCATTAAACCTAAACATAAAACAGAAAAAAAACAAATAATCATTTTGAGGGGAACAGCCATCCATGCCATGTGGTAATACTCTAAGTCAGATCATGACAAGCGTAATCATGTAGAGTGATGTCGGTCTGCTCCGAACAGTATCAGAGACCGGCCTGAACTCGAGCCAGGCAGACAACACAATGCAACATTCGCAGATTATCGTTCATAGGTCACTTAAGGTGCCATTTGTGCTAGATGTATAGATATATATTCAATACTCTAGTATAAGTTAGGCAGGGCAGTTCGTCAGCTGCCAACACATGAGTATAGACAACAGAGCCCTTCGTCCCTAGTCATGCGTGGCTGATGACAGCTCAAATAGCCGTCTCACAGCCGATTCAAATTGCACAGGTACTTTGAGACACAAATTATTCCGCTATATTCGACAATTTACACAAGCACAAGCCAGGCTCCAGGTACATCGATTATTCACATCAAATAAGTTTACCATGGTGAGATATGATTCATTCAGGTTCTTCTTAAAAATCTGCAAGCTACTAGCATCTCAGATAACAAAAGGTAAAGTGTTCCATAAGCGAGCAGTGCGATTAAAATAAGTACATTGGAACTGAACAGTCTTGCACAGAGGTAATTTGAATAGAACACCCTGTTTTGCCCAGTTCATTGTCTAATCTGAGTCTTTAATTTGTTAATGGCGCCAATGATGCATCCCAGACACCAGCCCTTGTAATCGGAAGGTGTATATATTTAGGTTTGGAGGGGGCTGGAAGCAACATGTCGGACACTGGTGAATTAATTGTATATAAAATTATTTGTTGGAAAATAATCAGTATGGAAATTAAGGGGGGGGGGGTGCTCGAGCACCCTGAGCACCCCCATGGATACGCCCCTGGGCATACTTGTAGATATTGTGAAATGGCCATTGAGGTAGAAATGTGTCCTTCTCGTGGACTGTTAACGATTTTTTTCTTTTTTTTTTCTACGTGGAGAAATATATATCGGCTTTATGTTGATCACTCTACAAAGTTCACAGTGGTTGCATAGGTCTAGATATTCTGTTCTGGTCGTTATAATTATGTCCAGGATATAATTTAGGATAGGACCAATAGCCCAGGAGCTAGTTTTTGTAGGGGCTCTATTTAGTGAGTTCATTCAACCGGCGTAGTATCTACAATCTGAATTGACAGAATGGTAGAATAGACCTTCCGCAACAACCCCAGGTAGTATGTACAAACAAATTATGGTATCAGTTTTTTTGTACAGCCCATTTTCTAATATAAGGGGTGGTTTTTGCTATGTTGGTCAAAGTGGAGGTCAAGTTCGAAAAATAACCATATCTTTGCAATGAATGGACCCCATAGGCAAGAATCCTAAATGTCCAGGATATAATTAAGGAAAGGACCAATACAAGGAGAGAAGTTAAAATATATATCTTCAAGGTTTATTCATTCCAACGCCATCGCCGGTTCCGGCCAACATCCATTCGATATTTACCAGTGAATCGTGTTGCGCGTGTCTCTACGATGCACATAATTATGTAGGCCTACCCATCCAATTTCTGTTCAATGTTTTGCCAGAGTCGCAGCCCATTGCCGGTTCAATGCCGGTCAATTGTGTACGACGCCGGTTCAACACAACTCCAACCCTGACCGAACATGTGACTCTTCTACACCAGCGTCTACAGCAATCACTGGACGGCTAACCAATGTTGCTTTAATGTTGATCCAACGTGTCTGACGATGGCCCAACAACAACCCAGCATTCTGTATAAATAGGTTACTTTACGGCAATTGCTATAGGGGTGACAATTTCATCACCCGTGCCTAGAAAGGCCACTACCCAGATACATTTACCCAATTGTAAAATAATGTTTAGGCCACCGTCTGCGACGCTGGGCCAACATTATTTCAACCAAAACCCTTAAGCTCTAATTATAAACTTAACCACAAATGGACGCTGTTAAGCACAAGGGAACCAACCCACATGACCATAAAAAATGAGATTTTTGGTTTATGACGTCGCCAGTACACCAGTCGTCATTAAAAAAAATTGACCTAGACGATTGAACAAAAGTTCACGCTGTCTAGCGAGTTGGGACCAAACCACAAACGACAAATGGGGCCATTCTGAGTTTTGCACAACAGAACCAACCCACACATGAAAATGCGAAAAGCTGTATAAGCTGTTCAGATTGTTCTAAAAAGTAGCAGTGTAATATCTTGTTATCAATTATGCAGCATATGTTCATAAAATTATTTGTACGTAACAGGTAATGCGATACATCTTTTCTGATGAATCATTTTGCTATTTGTGTACGTTGGTTCTCTTTACCGAAATTAACAATGCAAAAATTGTCAGTTATTTGAATAGTATTTTATTTTACAAAAAGTAGCATCAACTATAATTTGAGTGATCCTCGTCTATTTTATTATTACATTGTTTTATTTTAAACATTATATATTCCATTACAATACTTAGTTTTAGATAAATAACTATCATTTGCCACCTTATGTGGGTCGGTTCCCTTGTGTAAAACGATATTTTTGCTCCAGGTTCCAGTGATTTAGATTCAGATGTTAACCTTATATGTTAACAGCAATTATATTTCTAATGTTCATGTGATCTTTATTGCAATGTGTGTTTTAACAGTAAGACATCACATAATGGTTCGCGGTCTTAAAAAGAATTTGCAACAGTGTTTATTAATTTGAGAATTGAATATTCGTGTTTTAATCACGCTCGTCTGACAATGAAATAGGAAGGATGAAGTGTTCTGAATAGCCTGCATTTTAGCATTAACTATGGTGTGTTTTATTGCTTTCTATGACAGAGAAATATGGAAGACAGAATGTTTAATATTTTAGCATAAGTATATTCGTGATTTTATTAACTATTCCAACAGTGACATAGCGAGTAAGCGCAGTTTTCTATGAAGTATATTTATATAACATGCAAATATTATCCAGTGGCGTATCTAGAAATAAAATAAGGGGCGTGCTCAGATTTCCAAAAAAACTTTCAACAGCAGAGGCTTATAGGGGGGGGGATAACCTCCGCAAAAGATTGGAAAAAACATTAAATAGTGCGATTTCGTGGTATTTTTGCTGTAAAACAAAGATATAAGATACTGGCTGAAATGTCAGTTTTTGTATGAACTTAATGACATATGTATTACAATCTAGCCTAGACTAGTCCAACTATTTAAGCCAACACAACCACACTATGGAAAAACAATAAACGTGATCAACATTAGCTCATTTAATAGCGAGAGCGAACTACGAGGCATATTAAAGTGACCCCTTGGGATGAGACTTTTTCAATGTTGTCAATTTTGAAAATGTAATTTATATGAAGCTATATAGCCTACTGATCTTAACTGAAAATACGAAAAAGTCAAAAAACAATTTTAAAGCACCGAAAAAGAGTGAAATAGTTGTATTTCCAGGTCGTATATTGCCATGTAAACAAAACAAGTCAGCAATATTCAGCACTTTACATCACATATTCCCACGTATCAGACGGTAAGATCAGAGCAGTCGCCGCTAATTGGTGTCTTATAGTCAGGACACGGGAGGACACACCTGCAGCACTGATTGTCTACCCAACGCTGGGCCGATGCCATGAGCATGTGGCCCAATGCTGTCAAAACATTCAATCATCCTTTAGGTATACAAATAATTTGTTCGGGTTACTAATGTTGATTAAAAATATTTATAAAAATATGAAAATTCTGAAAAAAATAAGAACATGATCCGTGGGATACACTACTTCAGTATGGATTTAAAAACGAAAATTGAATATTCGTGGAATGCCGATTATGCAGATATGTAATTACTCAACAAGCATCTATTAAAAGTGATAACATATCATTGAAAAAAGTTGTGGACCATTAAAATGCTTAGAACTAATGATCACTTAAAATTCCTAAGATATTCATTTTTATTTCACCTTTATTAATTTGCCACCCTCCCCTATGACAGAATATTCTTTAATGCAAATATTATCTTCCAGTTCATCATCAGTTAGGCCTATATCAGATATCCTTGTTAGTATCTGTTATTCTTCCACATTGTTAAAACAACTTTACTGCCCATTTTCAATTATTATCCTTGATTTCGTCTCTAGTAATTCTATTTAATTAGGCCTTTAAAACAAATGCAAAGTCTATGCATGACTATAATACAACAATTAAATTTTGGAAATTTAAAAAGCGACCATGTTTTTCATCCATTTGTTCACAAGACCGAATCTCAGAGATGATAGCTCTTGAGAAATAAAGTCGCCATCACGCAGGTGAAAAAATCATCGTAATTGGGTAATAATCTATATCTCGAGGTCCGTATTCGTTTATTTTTTGCAACGTTGTCGTTGTCCGTTTTAAGCGATCCCCATAGCCTACTGTTGATTGTGCTTCTGGTGTGTTATAATGATCATAGCGTAGAGTATAGTTTATGATAATTACTATCAATCTTAGCATATTGACTTTGGAACAGCGTTGTTTGAAGTAAGTCTATGATAATTACCATCAATCTTAGAATATTTATTTCTAGATAACGTTGTTTTAAGTCTGGCTCAATGTTTCAATTATTGGCCAAGACCAAAACAAAGTTGATATATTTTATTATGTTTCTTTTCTAAAAAGTGAATGAATGAACACCAGCCCTTAAATGGGAAGGGGTATATATTTAGGTGTGGAGTTGGAAAATAAACACTTTGGAAATTAAGGGGGGTGCGTGAGCATCCTGAGCACCCGAATAAGGTGCATTTTATTGTTGTAAAAAATAAGCGACTTGTCAAATAGTATATTTTAGTTGTCACTTGTCATAGTTCATCATGTTCAACGGGTGTGAAGTGGTATACCGGAAGCAGTGTATAGTTGTGTACAGTATAGCGATAGTTGTGTTAAGCGCTCGATTCGAATTCATAAGTCGTGGAAAATGGATCATTTTCTCATTCAAACACTCGCGCCCCGTTTTGGATCAGTGAAACGAACCTTGAGAATACGATTACAGTTAAACAGATAAATAAAACATATACTTATTGAAATATTTTAATGTAATATATCACGATTTAACGCTGCATACAAAGTTTCCCGCACATGTGTAAGTAGTTGTAAAGTAAATGTACAATATTTAGATGGTAGGACCACCGCTGTGATAGTTGTGTTAGTATATAGATCAATAGCTGCTAGTTGTGTTGCACCCATTTAATTATCCCAATACAGTTTAATGGTGAATATTGTTTATACTATCCAAAGATTTGTTATGTGAGTGGGCCAATGAAGAAAATATAAAATCATAAGATGGTGTTAATGGTATTATAAATACATCTAGTGTATTTATACACTACAATATGCCGTTTTTATGTGTGCTTAAGTTAGGGTGTTCATTCCAGGCATTGTTCATATATATTATAGATGTATATAATAACAAACACTAGCAAACAAGACACACCAAACTAACGCTGGAGTAATGTTGGCCCAGTATCGTGTTTCCTTTGGTGCATCTGAAACAATTCACACAGAACTACTGTCAGTCAAATCAATGTACCCGCATGTATGACGGCAAACCTACACGTCAGCAGGGAAGGTGTGTTCAGTGTTAACCCCATTTCCAAAAGCAATGATATTAAAAAATAAATTAAACAGGTAAGTTTATGTGCATATGCAACAGTGTACCACATCAAATTGCAGTCTCTAATGTGACGTATCAAAGGGTCAATGAACACAATCATCAAGTGGAACTCTACTCCAAGGACTTTTGATTTTCAATTGTTTAACCAACTGCCATTGGAAGCTACATCAAATGGTAAATACAAATGATACAGTTGTAGAAGCCAATTCCAGTTTGCTCTGGTCAAGCATGGATATGCGTCATAGTACACCATATTACATGTAGACCATTATAGACCATTATAATACCAGGGTAGGAAGCATCCTAGAATAAAAGGCGGGTTTTCATACGGCTCCGGTCGCTTTAAAAGGATCGATGTGGCCGTGAGCTTATTCATGTTATTACGTATACACCTGTCTGATTCACGTCATGCATGAGTGATTTTAACAGAGATGTGTCTGTTTTATTTAAATACAATTTTATAAAGTCACGCTTGGGTTTGAATAATCATTGTTGGTAATATAAACGTACAATTAAGCAAAAATACACACCACGGTCGAAGATATAGTTGATAAATTAGATATAATATACAGCAAAATCACAGCTGTCGTGAGAGTCAGAAAAAGCGTCTGTTTCCGTGTTAAAATTATGCAACCCAATAACGTTGACCTGTTTTAGCAATAACCATCCAGAAACACGTTCTACTTTAAAATCACAAATTAATTTTGTTCTGAATTTATATTGTCTATATATGATTCATTATACATATTCAATTATTACCCTATAGTAACTAAAATACAATTGTATTATTTTGATCACAGAAGAATACCGACATTGACAAATGTTATGGTTTAATACTTTCAGCCAGGGATATATTTACAAAAAATAAACAATATTTGCTCATATTTTCGTCATTTTAGACATGATTGCTACGACCGATGTCTTAATGATGCAGCCAAGGTCTAGATATATTTGTCGAGCTCCATTGACCATATATACATATTTTTTTCTGCCTTGTCATTTTTTCCGCATGAGCAAGTTGAGGTGGGGGTCATAGGTACAATATATTATTACATCACATTTTGATGAAGTGGAAATAAATATGATCACTAAAACGTATAATATATATTGTGATTCACTCTCAGTAATTAGGACCCGCCGGAGGCCGCTACTATTAAGTTTATTTTGCATGAGTTCGTGTCCTATTTAGGGGAAAGAGGGGTGCTGTGTGTGGGAAACGGTTGACATTTCTGTACACCAGTTCTTATGGGCATGTGCAATATAACGTTTCAGGTCCTTAGGTTAAGTACTTTTGTCTTTAACAAGTGTTCAGAAATAATAATATTCACGATTATATTTGTGGTTAAGAGCTTAAAGGATTTTGGTTGGAATAATGTTGGCCCAGCGTCGCAGACGGTGGCCCTGCATTACATCAGCTTTGGGCCAATGTATCGTGTTATCTGGTGTTTCTGACGCCGGGATTTGAAAGGTCACCAGCATAATGCAGCAGTCAGAAAATATGGGACAATCACCCAATGCTGTTTCAATGACGGGCCAGCGTCGAAGACTGTGGGTCAACATTGAAACAGTTTTGGTTGAATGACACATGTTTGCGCAAAGTATACAACAGACCCGGTGATAGATTAGTGCTGGGTCAGCGTAGCAGATGATTGACCGGCATTGAACCAACAATGGGCTGCAACGCTGGCCCAACATTGAACCGGAATTTGGTGGGTAGGCCTACATCCTCTGTATCAGGTACAGCGTAGTATTGAATGGATGTTGGCCAGCACCGACGATGGTGGTGGAATAATACACGTGGAAGACATTTAGGATTCTGGCACATGAGGAAGACCAATACACTGATTTTTTGTCTATAGCACTCAAGCAGACTAAAGCCTGACCTCGAAGTTCAGGAACTCCTTTTCTAGTTAATTATTCAATTTTTATAGCCATAACTGTGATAGAATAATTTCTATAACCTTATTTATTCATTGAACATCAGCTCATGCTGCCGTCCATTAAAATAAAGACCTCCACGGATTAATACACGGCACCGACCCTTTTTAAACGGCCGGGCCCATATGAAAACCCGCCTTTTATTCAAGGATGCTTCCTACCCTGATTACAGAGCATGTGGTGGCTTATTTTTATTTCCGACTTTTTCATTATCTGTCAAAATACCTCCGGTTACAGCACGCAACGTTTAACCAACATAAATGATTTTAACTTAATGTAATAGTATTATTCCACCCACAATCATAAATTAGTCATTTGAATTTAGTATATAACCCCACTTATCCTTAGATAAAAACGTGGTAGGATACGGCATATGATGTCCATTCACGTAAAATCTTTAGTTACGCTGAGTGTGAGCATTCATCATTTGTAATCCTGTTAAAAAAACAATAAATGTATTTAATTAAATTGAAATATTTTGTATTTACTGAAAAGAATATAGATTTCATAACACACGTAATAATTATTATAGATTTATCCTTTTATTCAAAACTACAACTAGTCATTATTCTGTATCTTTATGTTTTTAAAGGCGTAAAACACACGAGGGTCAAAGCAAATTCTTTCATGCACACTATTTTATCACTCACAGAACATACCAACGCGAAGGCAAACGCGATTTTTTTTAACACTAAGTGCAACTTGAAAATTCCAAACTATGCTTTTCGTAATGGTTACCTTATTACTTACATTATTGATATTATTATTAGTCTTTTTTAAACATTTGTATATCCATTGACTTGAAGTTTGAAAACAAATGATCTTTATGTAGAATAATATTCTACTGTATATTTTAAAGACCATATTTTGATAACATATTGAGATATTTGTCACTGCGAACGACGCTATGTTATAGCTAATAATATAGCCTAATAATAATAAAAACAACTCAGTTTCAGGTTTTATTAATAATGCCGGCATTATTGTGAAAATCGTGCCGGGTTAAAGATGATTTGTTGATATAACTCTGCACATGGATGCGGCATTATTGTGAAAATGGACGGAAGATCAAAATGATTAATTTTCGGACAGAATTCGAGTTTAAGGAACAAAGTATATCCGGGTGCACAGTAATATTATCACCCAATAGGTTGCGTGAGGGCCCAGTGGTAGTTGGTTCAGCGGAACACACAAGACGTTTATTGTTGGGTCATCGTCACGCACTGTGGCTCAACCTTCAACAAGCATTGGTCAACAATCACATAATCGAGCAGGTATCGACAAACACATTAGATGAAAAACATTATTCATTATTATATTTCTCTTGAGATACAACTCAAACTTGACTTTTGACTTGACTTGGACAGCTGGCCACTCCCCCCATGTTGGTTTAATGTTGTTCCACCGTTTATACTGCTGGACCAAATTCACGTGAACATTGTGTCGACGCCCATTGTTTGTTGCTTGACCAGCTTAATTACATAACTTGACGCATTTCATTCATTTGGTCCACCATATGAGGGTTGCATCAACTATTTGGGCGCTACGTATAATAAAGATGATACATGAAGACCAGACCCGCCGAATTCTTGACACTTGTGATCTAAACACAGCTAACCATTTGATGCTATATAGCAACGCAACTATCTTAGCAACACCATACACCTCATTATGATAGACATATATTATCATTTTTCGAAGCGATTTTGTATCATTTATAATATGAACAATATTTATATGATTAAGTATGAGTCTGTCAACAATTTTAACTGAATAAATATATCGCAGGTATTTTAATGGTTACATTATTAGACATAAATAGCTGAGTTTCATTGATTCAGGAGTGCTTTTTACCTCGACTACCAAAACGGGGCGCGAGTGTTTGACTAACTTAGCCACAGTTACATGCCCTAAGTTTGCATGCGGGTGGCTAAGATGTGTGGCCATTTGATGCACCAATTTATCCGGAGAGGCTGATTTGTTTTGAATGTGAAAAAGAACCATTTTCCAGGACTTATCAATTCGAATCGAGCGTTGAACACAACTATCGCTATACTGTACACAACTATACACTGCTTCCGGTATACCACTTCACACCCGTTGATGTTACTACACATATAGCGCCAGGGACGGACGCCCGCATCACATTTATAAATAGGTCCTATGTCACAATGTGTGAATGAATGATTGGAGGTTTAGGCCACCTTTGTACACATAGGCAAAACTCGGCGGTGAGAGCCTCATAAAAATGGTGAGATTACACTGCCCTCCAGACACAGGATTCGAAATTCCATCCCTGGCTGCGTGAGGCCGATCACGCTACGTTTCGATCAAATACGCAAAATGCTGTCATATAATATATACGTTCGCGTTAGATCTAAGCTAAAAATTATTCCATTTCCAATGTTGTCATCATAATGCAGGGACAGATGTAGGCCCCTATATGGTCTTAAAATGAGAATCTCATTGAGGAATGGACATTGATGTCTCAGATCGACGCGGGCTCAATATAGAAATGTGGGTTGGTTCCATTGTTCGAAATTGGAATACGCGATTCATCATTTTTAACAACAGAACCACGACCATTTGAACGCCTGCACCTCATACGCTATCATCAACACAATCACAAAAATGTTCCTTAGAGTACATGTTCAAATCATATTTTAATAATTCCCTGCAAACAACTCTCATTATATTTCCCGAATTAACACAGTTCATCAAGCTTTAAGTTTATTTTACAGAAAATTACTTCCTTGTGGGTTGGTTCCCTTGTGCTTAATAACGTCCAAATATAATCGTGAAAATTATTATTTCTGAACAAGTACTTGACCTAAGGTCCTGAAACGTTATATTCGACATGTTCATAAGGATTGGTGTACATAAATGTCAACCGTTTCCCACACGCAGCACCCCTCTTTCCCCTAAATCATGGCGCAATGGCTAGAGCGTGGCCCTCTGCCGCTGTCGCTGCCTGCCGTGCGGTTTCGAATCCCGCTTGGTGCAGAATTGTCAGAGAAATATGATGTTTCTCCCCTTTCAATCTTTGGACATTGTTAAGATGGTGTGTCCTTGGGCTAGGCACTTCACCATCAAATGCTTCAATTGACTCAGGTGAAAATGAGTACCTGGTATGACAGAGATGGCAATGTGTTCAATAAGTTCAATGCGCCGAAACGGCTGCAGGACTGTATGCTCTCTCTGGAGTTGAAATGGCACACGAATGAATAGGCCCAGTGACCAGGGAGTAAGATGTAAAGTCGGATGATAGGTCATCAGACTTGATATCAGAATATAAACCTTTACCTTTACCTATATGTTTCTTGTATGTATGTTTACCAGTCTACTAGGTTCACAGTGGCGGCATAATTCTAGATATTGTGATTTGACTCTTGTGGTGGATATGTGTCCGTCTCATGGACGTTTAATGAGAAGGACAAGAAGGACACAAATCTTAACGCCCAATTCACATTCTTTAGACTAATGCTGCCACAGTGATCTTAGTAGAGTGATCTACACATATTAAAGAAATATTAAAACCCTGACGTCACGTAGCGTCCACCTCATAAACATAACAATGTTGAATTCTTTTGATGTCCACGAGAAGGACAAATACCTAGCTTAACTCTTTAAGTGCTTCATTACTACTTAACATTTTCCTTTCATTTGAAGTTGGCATTGCTCACGCAATTGCCAACTTCAAATGAAAGGAAAATACCTCCTCACTTAAAAATTAAACCTGCTAAATTTCACAATGGGGGCTTTACTCAAGATTTATACATGCATATTTGTTCAATTTCTGTCAAATTTTAGTTGTGGAAAAACAGTATGAATGCACTTAAAAGCGTCGCCCGCACTCAAAGGGTTAATGAGCAAAGCACAATATCTAGACCTATGCAGCCACTGTCAACCTAGTACAGTGGTAAACATACATATAAGAAACATGTATAACTCGGCATTCACGTAGGTCCACCAGATAGAGTAAGTTTAATTCATTTAACGTCCACGAGTCTGAGAAGAACAAATACCCAACTTGACGACCAAAATCACATATTTAGACTTATCCCGCCACTATGATCCTTGTAGAGTGATACATATTATATATAAAACATATATATAATACATATGATACATATTATATATAAAACTTATATTTCTCCGCAGCCATGTAGCGTCCATCGGATAGACAGAGTAATGTTAAATTCATTTAATGCCCGCGAGAAGGACAGGTACCTAGCTTAAAGACCAAATCACACTATCTAGATCTATGCCACCACTATGAACCTAGAAGAGTGGCAAAGATACCTATAGGAAACATTTATAACTCCACGTAGCGTCCACCAGATAGACAGAGTAATTTTGCATTAATCTCATGTCCACGAAAAGGACAAATACCTAGCTTAACAACAAAATGACAATATCTAGACCTATATTTATATGCTGTCACTGTGCTCCTAGTAGAGTAATACATATATATAAAAGCAACTCATATTTCTCTGCAGCCACGTAGCGTCCACCAGATTGACAGAGTAAGGTTAAATTCGTTTAATTTCCACAAGAATGACAAATAACGACCAGATCACAGTATCTAGACAAATGCCACCACTGTGACCTTAGTATGAATGAATGAATAGATAAAACATCTATTGCGCCTAAATTCCTGTATAACAAGCTCAGAGGCGCTTCAAACCAAATTATAGTCAAGAATCATGCCTAAGGTCAGTCCAAGTCATCATTGTAAGAGCAACATGATATCAGTCTATTAGGATGGGAAACAAGATGCAAAGAAGTGTGTCTTTATTTTTTTTGCGGAAGATGGAATACATCTCAGCTGTTCGTACGTCTGCAGGAAGTGAATTCAAGAGGTATGGAGCAACAACATAGAAAGCACGAGAACCAGCCTTGGTTTTAGGAAAGCGAGGTCGAATAAGCTTTCTAGTTCCTGAGGCACGTGTTCTTTGTTTTTCTAACAATGACAATAATTCCCGACGGTATAAAGGCTGATTTAGTATGGGGTGTGGAAAAAGGCAGTGGGCCAAGAAACATTCCTGCAAGTTCTGTGAGGCGCTCTTTGCTAAATTACCACGACACCTTGTATCTGTGCATTCCATTGAACCACAGGTTGCACAGGCTCTTGTGTACCCTATTAATTCTGACGAAAGGAGAAAACGATGGGAACTATTATGTAAACTATTATGTAAAGATTTCCCACACAATCTGCAAGTTTTAAAGAACAAGAAAGGACTTCTCCTTACTAAATACCGCCCAAGCATGGAAAACATTGATGCCATTCACTATCAGCCCTTTGAATACTGTAAGGGAATTTATTTTAAAACTGATATTTGGAAGCACCGTGCACGATGTCATTTTAAAGAATATTCACCTTCAGGTGAACGAAAAAAAATAACGAAGTTCAATCAACTTATGCTGCCACCAGATCAGTCGGCAAACTCAACTTTCTTCTGTGAAGTGACTGGCAGCATGACAAATGATGAGGTTGGCCACGCTGTTAGAAACGATCATCTGATTTTACAATTTGGTCTGGTCAGAGGAAGTGGTTGAAGCGTGATGTAGAAGAACACACTGCTAATATTGTTAGTGGTAAGATGAGGGAATTAGGAAGACTTATAACCACTACTGAAAAAAACAGAATGGGATTACTTCGGTATGTGATTTTATACGCCCATGTAATTTTAATATTACATTTTCATGCCTCAAAGAACAGACTGGCTGCAATGAAGATGATATACAGTACAAGAATCCTGAACTAAATTTGGGTTATGCTCCAAAAAAGTGCTCCCAAATTCTGAGAAGTGAGGGACTCATTGAAAACAATTCTGAAAAGGATGGGAGGACATTCATTGAGCTTTATGAAGGCAAATGGGCCGATACAATCTGTTGTAACGCCCCTCTGTAGGGGCGTTACAAACCCTTGAGCAGGAGAAGTCGTGCGATTAAAAGTGAAACAGTACCACAGTGCAAAAAAACAATAAACAGAGGCATACCTGATAAAGAAATAAAGTCGTCACTGTCTGCAGTAGAAGTGAAATTGTGTGAGTTTATGACGCGTGTGGAGTTCAGAAAAAAGTTTGGTCCACGAGTGGCCCTACTGCTGACTCTGAACATTGAAATTGAAATTATCCTGAAGTATCGTCCTGGCACAAGTGGTACATACACATTTAGTGGCCCAGCCGCATCACGACCATATCGTGTACCCCAGGTTATAAAGGAGGTGATGGCTATCATTGAGTTGAAGAAGCCAGAAGCCATCACGTTTACAAGTCTCCGGCAGCAGATTGCAACTATGTCCCAAGTCTACGAAATAAATGATACGCAGCAGAATCAACTTGCACAATTTCTGGGACATAACATTAGAGTATATCGAAAGTTCTATCGCTTACCACTGGATATCATGCAGAAAGCAAAGGTTGCTAAGCTGCTCATAGCTGTAAATGACGGACAGTCATTGCCGGATGCTAGCTTAGAGGATCTACATATTGATGCAGACGGTAAGGCATTTATTGATGTACTTTTGTGGATTAAGTTTTCAACTGGGCTAAGTTTTATATGCGAGATATGATGCTATCCAAAAAAATGATTTTTTTACAGAAGTCTACACTTTTCCATATACATTATATATGCAAAACTACATAGGCTTCTCTAATTGTTCAATTAAATTACATTAGAAAATGAGCTCATTCATTTGCATATATCCAAGATAAAGCAAAGTCATTTATGCATAGTGAAGACTAATAATTGCTCATGCTTAAACAGACTTCCATCTGTTCAACTTGCATTCAAGGCGGGAGCTGGTGGACCAATCCGTTCTGCTTTTTGGTTTAAAAAAAAGGTCTCCATTTGTCTTGTGTGCATAATCTGAATATTGAGATCCACATTTGTCTTATGTGCATGATCTGAGTACCAAGGTCCCATTTGTCTTATGTGTATAATCTGAGTACTGGGGTCTCCATTTGTCTTGTGTGTATGATCTGAGTACCGAGGTTCTCATTTGTCTTGTGTGTCTGATCTGAATATTGAGATCCCCATTTGTCTTGTGTGTATGATCTGGGTACCTAGGTCCCCACTTGTCATGTGTGTATGAACTGAATACTGAGGTCCCCATTTGTCATGTGTGTATGATTTGAGTACCGAGGTCCTAATTTGTCTTGTGTGTCTGATCTGAGTACCGAGGTCCTCACTTGTCTTGTGTGTATGATCTGAATACTGAGGTCCCCATTTGTTTTAATTGTATAATCTGAGTACAGAGGTCCTCATTTGTCTTGTGTGTATAATCTGAGTACTGGGGTCCCCATTTGTCTTGTGTGTATAATCTGAATACTGAGGTCCCCGTTTGTCTTATGTGTATAATCTGAATATTGAGATCCCCATTTGTCTTGTGTGTATGATTTGGGTACCTAGGTCCCCACTTGTCATGTGTGTATGAACTAAAATACTGAGGTCCCCATTTGTCATGTGTGTATGAACTGAATACTGAGGTCCCCATTTGTCTTGTGTGTATAATCTGAGTACCAAGGTCCCCATTAGTCTTGTGTGTATAATCTGAGTACCAAGGTCCCCATTAGTCTGGGGGTATGATCCGAATACTGAGGTACCCATTTGTCTTGGGTGTATGATCTGAGTACCGAGGTCCTCATTTGTCTTGTGTGTCTGATCTGGGTACCTAGGTCCCCACTTGTCATGCGTGTATGAACTGAATACTGAGGTCCCCATTTGTCTTGTGTGTATGATCTAAATGCTGAGGTCCTCATTTGTCTTGTGTGTATAATCTGAGTACCGAGGTCCTCACTTGTCTTATGTGTATAATCGGAGTACAGAGGTCCCCATTTGTCTTGTGTGTATAATCTGAATACTGAGGTCCCCGTTTGTCTTGTGTGTATAATCTGAATACTGAGGTACCCATTTGTCTTGTGTGTATAATCTGAGTACCAAGGTCCCCATTAGTCTTGGGGTATGATCCGAATACTGAGGTACCCATTTGTCTTGGGTGTATAATCTGAGTACCGGGGTCCCCACTTGTCATGTGTGTATGATCTGAATACTGAGGTACCCATTTGTCTTGTGTGTATGATCTGGGTACCTAGGTCCCCATTTGTCTTGTGCGTATAATCTGAGTACTGAGGTCCCTATTTGTCTTGTGAGTATAATCTGAGTACCAAGGTCCCCACTTGTCATGTGTGTAAGATCTGAATACTGAAGTACCCATTTGTCTTGTGTGTATAATCTGAGTACCGAGGTCCCCATTTGTCTTATGTGTATAATCTGAGTACCGGGGTCCCCATTTGTCTTGTGTGTATAATCTGAGTACTGAGGTCCCCATTTGTTTTGTGTGTATGATCTGGATACTGAGGTCCCGATTTGTCTTGTGTGTATGATCTAAATGCTGAGGTCCCCACTTGTCATGTGTGTATGATCTGAATACTGAGGTACCCATTTGTCTTGTGTGTATGATCTGAGTACAGACGTCCCCATTTGTCTTATGTGTATAACCGGAGTACCGAAGTCCCCATTTGTCTTGTGTCTATGACCTGAGTGCCGGGGTCCGCATTTGTCTTGTGTGTATGATCTGAGAACTTAAGTCCCCACTTGTCTTGTGTGTATGATCTGGATACCTAGGTCCCCACTTGTCTTATGTGTATGATCTGGATACCTAGGTCCCCATTGGTCCGGGGGTTAGATCTGAATACTGAGGTTCTCATTTTCCCAGGGTGTATAAACTGAGTACTGAAGTTCCCATTTTTCTTATGTGTATAATCTGAGTACCGGGGTCCCCATTTGTCTTGTGCGTATAATCTGAGTACTGAGGTCCCCATTTGTCTTGTGTGTATAATCTGAGTACCGAGGTCCCCATTTGTCTTGTGCGTATAATCTGAGTACTGAGGTCCCCATTTGTCTTGTGTGTATAATCTGAGTACCGAGGTCCCCATTTGTCTTGTGCGTATAATCTGAGTACTGAAGTCCCCATTTGTCATGTGTGTAAGATCTGATTACTGAAGTCCCCATTTGTCTTGTGTGCATGATCTGAGTACCTAGGTCCTCATTTGTCTTGTGTGCATGATCTGAGTACCGAGGTCCTCATTTGTCTTGTGTGTATGACCTGAGTACCTAGGTCCCCACTTGTCTTGTGTGTCTGATCTTAGTACCGAGGTCCTCATTTGTCTTGTGTGTATGATCTGAGTACTGGGGTCCCCATTTGTCTTATGTGTATAATCTGAGTACTGTGGTCCCCATTTGTCTTATGTGTATAATCTGAACACCGTGGTCCCCATTTGTCTTGTGTGTATAATCTGAATACTGAGGTCCCCATTTGTCTTGTGTGTATGATCTGAGTACTGGAGTCCCCATTTGTCTT
This sequence comes from Flabesymbios commensalis, assembly GCA_964017125.1. Classification (NCBI taxonomy): domain Eukaryota; kingdom Metazoa; phylum Annelida; class Polychaeta; order Terebellida; family Flabelligeridae; genus Flabesymbios; species Flabesymbios commensalis. The sequence goes on along the minus strand of OZ024913.1, from coordinate 79,520,616 downwards.
ATGTGTATAATCTGAACACCGTGGTCCCCATTTGTCTTGTGTGTATAATCTGAGTACTGGGGTCCCCATTTGTCTTGTGTATATGATCTGAGTACTGGGGTCCCCATTTGTCTTGTGTGTATAATCTGAGTACCGAGGTCCTCATTTGTCTTGTGTGTCTGATTTGAGTACCGAGGTCCCCACTTGTCTTGTGTGTATGATATGAATATTGAGATCCCCATTTGTCTTGTGTGTATGATATGAATATTGAGATCCCCATTTGTCTTGTGTGTATGATCTGAGTACTGGGGTCCCCATTTGTCTTGTGTGTCTGATCTGAGTACCGAGGTCCCCATTTGTCTTGTGTGTATGATCTGAATACTGAGGTCCCCATTTGTCTTATGTGTATAATCTGAGTACAGAGGTCCCCATTTGTCATGTGTATATGATCTGAATATTGAGGTCCTCATTTGTCTTGTGTGTATGATCTGAATACCGGGGTCCCCATTAGTCTGGGGGTATGATCCGAATACTGAGGTAACCATTTGTCTTGGGTGTATAATCTGAGTACCGAGGTCCTCATTTGTCTTATGTGTATAATCTGAGTGCCGGGGTCCCTTTTTGTCTTGTGTGTATGATCTGAGTACAGAGGTCCCCATTTGTCTTATGTGTATAACCGGAGTACCGAGGTCCCCATTTGTCTTGTGTCTATGACCTGAGTGCCGGGGTCCGCATTTGTCTTGTGTGTATGATCTGAGAACTGAAGTCCCCATTTGTCTTGTGTGTATGATCTGAGTACAGGGGTCCCCACTTGTCTTGTGTGTCTGATCTTAGTACCCAGGTCCCCATTTGTCTTGTGTGTATGATCGGAGTACTGAGGTCCCCATCTGTCTTGTGTGTATAATCGGAGTACTGAGGTCCCCATTTGTCTTGTGTGTATGATCTAAATACTGAGGTCCCCATTTTGTCTTGTGTGTATGATTTAAGTATCGGGGTACCGGGCTTTTGATTAGAATATTATGGTTAATTAAAATGAAAACTTGGAGATTAGAAGCTATTTATTTATTTGACCTCAAAGCAATGCCCCTTCAGTCTGATAGGACCTATCAGACTGAAGGGGTTTTGCTTGGCCCACCCTCTCCGCTACCCACTGTGTTCCTTCCCATGAAAGCTCTGAATTGATTAATAAGCATCCCAGCGGAATGGGGCAGTGTTTGTTTTAGTACTGCTTCTCCAACCATTCGAGATGTGTGAGATCAGTTTATATTACATAAATTACTCAATCTCAATCACCGATGTATGCCTTTTTGTATGGTGACTTTTCACATAACCTTGAATTAATAGCAAGGTTAGCTGTCATGCAATATTTTGGTTTTGCATGTGTACAGTCGTTGACACATACAATGTCTTGTACCATGAGTGTACCATGCCAAACTATATATTTTTGTCATCAGATAGATAATTGTTTTTCTTTGTACTTTAAAGGTTAAACGGTGCGTAGTTTTTGAATGCAATTAAGATTTTAAAAACAAAGTATAGTAAGTGTAATGTGAAAGGCTGAGCATATGAAAAAGATGAAGTTTTCAAAATTGGTAGCTTTCTGACCCAAAATGGTGCTGGTGTTACCTTGGTCTCCATTTGTCTGGTATATTTAATCTTCATATAGAAGTTTCCATTTGTCTGGTGTGTTTGATCTTAATATTGACGTTCCCATTTGTCTGGCATATTTAATCTTAGTATTGAGGTTCCCACTTGTCTAGTGTGTTTTGATCTTAATATAGAGGTCTCCTTTGTCTAGTGTGTTTGATCTTAATATAGAGGTCCCCATTTGTCTGGTTTGTTTAATCTTGGTATTGAGGTCTCCACTTATCTGGTGTGTTTAATTTTAATATAGAGGTCTACATTTATCTGGTGTGTTTAATCTTGATAGTGAAGTCCCCATTTGTCTGGTATGTTTGATCTTAATATAGATGTTCCCATTTGTCTGGTGTGTTTAATCTTAGTATTGATGTTCCCATTTGTCTGGTGTGTTTAATCTTAGTATTGAGGTCCCCACTTGATAAAGTATGTTTTGATTTTAATATAGAGTTCTTCATTTGTCTAGTGTGTTTGATTTTAATATAGAGGTCCCCATTTGTCTGGTGTGTTTAATCTTGGTATTGAGGTCCCTACTTATCTGGTGTGTTTAATTTTAATATAGAGGTCTCCATTTATCTGGTGTGTTTAATTTTGATAGTGAAGTCCCCATTTGTCTGGTGTGTTTGATCTTAATATTGGGGTCTCCATTCGTTTGGTGAGTTTGACCTTAATATAGAGGTCCCCATTTGTCTGGTGTGTTTGATCTTAATATGGAGGTCTCCATTTGTATTGCGTGTTTTACCTTAATATAGAGATCTCCAACTGCTTAGTGTGTTTGATTTTAATATAGAGGTGCCCATTTGTCTGGTTTGTTTAATCTTAGTATAGTGTTTTCCATTTGTCTAGTGTGATTGATCTTTATATATTATAGAGGTCCTCATGTGACTTGTGTGTTTAATTTTGATAGTGAAGTCCCCATTTGTCTGGTGTATTTAATCATATTATTGAGGTCTCAATTTGTGTTGTGTGATTGATATTGTAATTGACGTCTCCATTTGTCTGGTGTGTTTAATTTTGATGGTGAAGTACTCATTTGTCTGGTGTGTTTGATCTTAATAAAGCGGTCCCCATTTGTCTGGTGTGTTTAATATTGAGATCCCTATTTGTCTGGTGTATTTAATTTTAATATAGAGGTCTCCATTTATCTTGTGTGTTTAATTTTGATACTGAAGTCCCCATCTTTCTGGTGTATGTAATCTTAATATTCAGGTTCCAGTCTGTGTCGTGTGATTAATATTATAATTGATGTCCCCCATTTGCCTGGTGTGATTAATATTTAGGTCCCTATTTGTCTCGTGTGATTCATCTTGTAATTGAGGTCCTCATTTGTCTGGTGTGTTTAATATTAAGGTCGCCATTTGCCTGGTATGTTTAATATTTAGGTCCCCATTTTTCGCGTGTGATTGATCTTAATATTTAGGTCCCCATTTGTCGCGTGTGTTTAATCTTCATATTTATGTCCCCAATTAATCTTGTTTGTATAATAAACTTGCAGAAGTCTAGCTCCATTTGCATGATTTCTCTGGTGCATATATGTAATATGCTATTGATGTACATATAATCTAAATATTTATCAATGGTTGTTAATTGTCCATTAAAATTAGTATTACATAATATTTTCCACACAGAAGCATCATGGTCTGCTTTTTATCAACTCGTTAGCTTTCATTTCAAAAGAGCCGAGTAGCCTCTGAATTCTGGAATACATATTCATGAAATGTTCCAAACACAAGTGTTTTGAAACACATGAAATATGTAATAATTCGCACAAACTTTCATGTACTGAATGTGACAGCACCGCTAGTATGAATTATACATATTTCACACACATAATCTCAGTTGAATATCTATAATCCTCAGTTGAATTGTGTGTGAGAGTCCCATATTGGGTTGTGTGCTATGACGTCCTCATTTGCACTAGATTTTCAGGTTTCCAATTGACTGTGATGTATGAATAGTCCCCAATTGTAAAAGGCTAGCCCGAATAAAAGGAAAATGTTTTTTTCAATTGAATTGAATGATAAATAATTATTTGAGGCTATCGATAGAATTTTTATGGTGTATTTCATGAGTTAAAATGCTTAAATATGGACGTTCCCATTTACACAGTCAAATAAGAAAGTCCCCATTTGCACACCAATACTCCTATGAGTGAGTGAGTGAGTGAGTGAGTGAGTGAGTGAGTGAGTGAGTGAGTGAGTGAGTGAGTGAGTGAGTGAGTGAGTGAGTGAGTGAGTGAGTGAGTGAGTGAGTGAGTGAGTGAGTGAGTGAGTGAGTGAGTGAGTGAGTGAGTGAGTGAGTGAGTGAGTGAGTGAGTGAGTGAGTGAGTGAGTGAGTGAGTGAGTGAGTGAGTGAGTGAGTGAGTGAGTGAGTGAGTGAGTGAGTGAGTGAGTGAGTGAGTGAGTGAGTGAGTGAGTGAGTGAGTGAGTGAGTGATTATTGATAGGCATATGGCCCTTTCAAAATCATACAGGAATACATCGACGTGTGCAGTAATATAGGCCCTATAGGGCCTGCAATATAAAAATACATTATACAATCCAAACGTAACAACGGATAATTAATACTTACAATAATATTAAATACAAAAATACATATAGTGGGTTTTTTTTTTTAGAACGAAGCAGATTATTAAGTAGACACAAGACGCCGAATAAATGCCGGTTTAACGCTGGTCCACCGTCGACGCCGTTGAACCAGCGTGAGTGAGTGAGTGAGTGATATGTTATTCATTCTTGTTTTTTTACGTATACGTAGTAGGAGTATTTTATTTAAATAAAATACTACTACTATTACTAAATAAAATACTACTACTATTACTAAATAAAATACTACTACTACTACTAAATAAAATACTACTACTACTACGTATATATTTTTTTATTTAAAAAATGCCAACCTTTCGTATATATTGTATTGTCAGCTAGCCGTGTATCAGTGCTTGCCATAATAACTCTCCATGTATGGGTATATAGGTAATGTTCTTGTTATCACCGTGTAAAGTCAAAAGGCAGTATCTTCTACTTTTAAACAGATACTGCCTTTCGACTTTGCAGAGTAGTTTATGACGATGTGCCAACATTTAATTGCTGCACTGGGTCATAACCTATTGCACACGCTGTATTCACTATTTTAGGTAGGGGGGGGGGCGGGACATAGCGATGTGGGTGGTTTAGATAATCTGTGTTTACTAAGTGAATAATTCAGTGGCTGGGAGGTGGCTGCCGGTCCACATACATGATATCATAATTGATAACCAGAAAATGTATTGTGTTGATGAAATTATTTTTTTGATTTAGGATCACTAAACACTTGAGTTAAAAAAACATATTGATATAATATATAATAAAATAAGTAAAATAATTGGTGTGCTAAATAAAATACAGTTCATCATCCCAGATTATATGTTACGTGCTATGTAAACTATTTTTTTCAACTTCAATTAAATTATTGTATATTGGCCTGGGGACATGATTCGAAGCGACTATATGGGTAAAACCAAAAATTGGGGTAATTTTACATAAAATTAGTGTCCCCAGGACTTAAAAGGTCCGCATTTTGATTTAAATATAATAATATTAAAAATAAATGGTGCAACTTCACGTTTAGGCATTACTACTTAATAATGTTTAGATTATTTGTGAAAAAAAAATATATATATGGTTTTATAAGAGCTCTATGTCATGGAAACGTGGAAAAAGGCATGTACCCAGAGAAAATTCCACTATTTGAAACTTCACTGTAGGATACAAAATCACATTATAATTCTAGCAATTACATTTCATGGCTAGACATTGTTCACTTCAACTAATCAATGATCAAAATTCGACTTAAAATTAATATCGATATAAATAATTTTGATGAATATACATGTCCCCACATTTGCACTCTACTCCGTTACCATCATTGTAGCATGCCACATCAAGTGAATAATCATGAACTAAAATTATATCAAGTGTAGTTTGACACACTGAAGGGCCTTATACGAGTTTTTCCCCTTGAAAGAATTAATATTGTTGAGTGACAATGTATTCGAAACAGGTATTACAAAAAAGTTAGAAAATATACTTTTGTTTTTACTACTCCGTTCCTAGCCTTGTGGGTATAAAAACGAGTTTGGTGTTAAGCTTGCATGCCAACAACAGTTGCTATGGGGACTATTTCCACCCGTATGATATATCTTTGAATTATTGCCTATATTTTTTCATTAATCCCAAGAATACTTTTAATTTTACTACTCCGTTCCACTCTACTCCGTTACCAAGAAAAGGGAACGGAGTTGTGAATTGTCAAATTTTGTGGGTTTTACAGTCATAATGATTGATGATATAGTCTTTTAAAACATGGCTCGTTGTCCCCATATAAACAGAGCACCCATTTATGATCGATGTTATGATAAGAAAATATACAGTTTATATTTATGTCGAGCCAAACATTTGGTAACGGAGTTGAGTATTTTTTGGCTTGGTAACGGAGTTGAAATAAGGATTTTTGTTTATCCCATCAAATTTTCTTAAATTTTTAGCAGTTTTGAGGTACGATTGTTTAGTATTATGCTTCAATAAGGATATCACGTTTAAAAGTGTGATGTCAAGCTAAACAAAGTAACATAATTTTTAAAATGGTTTGGATTTGGTAACGGAGTAGTAAGTGGGATGCTGCAACTTTTTTAAAATGACGTTTTTAAAGCAAAAAAAAAATTCTAGCGCAGCCAGTGGCTTTTTATGCTCTATTGGGATCAGTGCACCAAACCCATAAAGTAGTTTCCCTCCTATTTGATGGTCACCTCACTGCCATTTTTGATGCTACAAAGTTACCCCAATTTTTGGTTTTACCCATATAAACTTCAAAAGAAAGCCCTAAGAATAAAAACAAAGAGTCCCTGTTTGGATCATACTAATCCCATAAAATACAATCTATTGAACAATATTCTGAAATTAAATCACCGGAAATTTCTTTGTAAATTAGTATATCGCTCATTACCCAATTATTTTTTTATTACATTTTGTATCAACGACCAGTTCTGATGTTCACAAAGAACACTCGCCATACCATTGAAACAGCTGGAACACAAATTTAGAAAAAAATGTCTACATTTCAGTATTGTTAATACCATTATTCATTCCCCTTGTATCAGTCTTGATATATTTAATAGATTGCATAGATCAGGCAAGTGAACCATACAAAAATAAACATTCTGTATTCAGTGCATAAGATAGGTAGACCTATATGCCTCGTACTGATCTAACATGAGAAAACTATTTGGTAGTCTACAAACACGTAGCCTACATCCCTGCATGTAAAATATGCTCCCAACAGAAAATATTTGAAGCAAAATCAAAATAAAGGTTTTTATATGTTATATGCTATGCTATTTATGCTATAATCAGTTTTGTGTCATTGGAGTACATTATGATCGATATATAATTCAACGGCCAGCAGAGTTTAAGCAGCTATTTTAACAGATTGGCAGCCAAAAGAAACCTTTGGCACAAAACAATATTTACGACTTTCTACAACTCCGTCACAAAACGAGCGTGATGGAGTTATATGACAGGAGTTGTAATTTACTCACATTTTCATCCATGAGAAACTGAGTGTTCGATTAAAATGACAAAAATGCAGAACTGGCACCCGACAATGATTCTTCTCAATGCCACATAGAAGTCAGCTGCCTAAATGCAAAGGATTAATGTTTTAATAACCATGACAGAGTTGTAAGATAAAAGGTAGTGCCTATACATCATGTGGACATACTTATTCTTTAATTGTCCCTTCAGTATAGTGACAAAATTATATGATGTTCCATGGCCACGCTTGGATAGAAAGATATTTTGTCGTTTTTGTCGTCATTGCAAGAGCAAAGTAGAAGGCGAAATACATTTTATCACAGGGAGTTACCCACTATATATATAAAAATCTAATGAAAGAGTTATAATTAGGTCCATACACAGAAAAAAAAATCAAGCCTACATGCAGTTGTTTCAAGCATATTGTCCAATCTGAAGACACACCCACCCTTTCTGAACTAGCAAATTTTATATTTAAAGCGAACTGCGTCAGTGATCTAAATACAAGTGCGCACACATAAAACATACCGGTAGGCCTAATATAAAAAAAACATACCATCTTTAAACAAGTATAATAGGGATGACCATACTCAGAGATTTAAAAGGGACATGCCCAGGTCTAAAATCATAAAAAAATCGGTGATTTTATTTTAGCTTAATAGTACGACCATATGATGTAAACATGTCCATAGACTAGAACTGCAAAAGTTTTTAAATTTTTGTGCTGCGCACTTACTAGTTAGGCTAGATATAGAGACGAAATTCCCGTATTTCCTATTTTTGACATGGTTGTCAATAATAAGAAATCAGGAATTTCGTCTCTATATCTAGCCTACCTGTGAATGCGCAGCACAAAAATTAAACAACAACAGAAAAGCTGTCCTGTCAATACACATTCTCGGGGTCAGCTGTTTCGCAATCCCCGCAGTGATAAAGCCAGTTAGCTTGCAACCTCAACGCTCAGCTTGGAGCCAAGGCTATAAGAGCTTTGAGCTTTGATGGAATTATTAACTCATAGATGTCCCTCAAGAATATATGGACTTGCTATGATTTGGGAACTTGCTCTTAACAGGCAATATTGCATTATGGGGGACCCATGTCCTGCAAATTTTAACAGTTGACTCTAAGACCTTTAATCCCATTCCAGTGTGCCGGTATAATATATATACCCATTAGATGTTTGACCCGAGCGGAGCTAGGGAATTTTCGCCTTTCTTTGGCAGTTTCCGGCAGATTTGGAAAAATCTGCTGGCTGTCCACAATCTATTTTTTTCTTACACATAACTGAACAAATTATTTTTTCCCACACTCTATAGAGCAAACTATTTTTTTTGCCAATTTGGTGAACAAATTATTTTTTTACGAAAAACCCCATCCCCCTCCCTGGTATTAAATGGTCGGCCCCTAAGAGGCTTCATATGGCAGTGTAATGCATGTAGACCTACTCATATATATTTTCATATGCCTGTATTTATTCATTTTACTGTGGAGTATTTTAACTTTCGAGTCTTGCATGATTCAACAGTGTGCTCTAATACTTATCTAGTTGGGGGCTATATTCTTCATTGTTTATTCAATGCTATTGAAAGTATTGTTAAATAATTAGTTTTCTCTTGTACTGACTCAGTTATGTAAAAATGATTTAATAATTTTGTTTGTATTAGGCTATGACCTGTGAGGGCTTATCTGCTAATAAAAAAAATCGTAAATAAAATGAGCGCGAAGGTAACGTCAAAACACTGTCACTGGTCTCAACCTCAACTCGACGAGGCCGCCATTAACGTGAGGGTGCACATGGGTTAAAAACGAATCAAATTTTGACTTTGCCTTTGAATGTAGGTGCCTATGCTCCAGCAGCCCTCCATTGTGGAGTATCAGGCTGGAGGGGAGAAAAGAGGCTGGCAGATCTAGTCGACCAGCTGACTCTTGAATGCTGCTACACAGTTTTCGATTCTATGGCAGCTGCCGGAAGAGAATTCCAATCAGGGATAGTTCGGTGCCAAAAAGAATTTTGTCCCAGTGTGGTGTTAGCTCTGATGTGTTTATTTATAAGCCTGATTGTGCCCACCACGTGTTCTTCTGTATCTGCTGGGATTAAACGGTCATTGATAGGAATCTCGACTATAGCTCAATTAAAATTTTGAAAATACATAAAAGTCTAGAATTTTTTCGTCTTGTTTTCAAGTCAGTCCAGCCCAGGTTCTGAATGAGAGATGTCACACTGGTTGTTTGTCTATAATTTTGGGTGACAAATCTTGCTGCTGCTCTTTGATTTTTTTTTAATTTATCAATATCTTTATAGCTGAAGTGGTGAAGGGTCCTATAGATCTGTGACATCTGTCCCTGATTGAGTATCAGATGGGATCCTTTACTTTACTGGATCTATATGTTTTAGCTCTGGTGTGATGATGGCCCTCATCATGTATTAGGCCTACATCATTATGATATGCAATTAGAGGCGTTCACTTGTCATGTTTCTTTTTTATGAAAATGTAATATTCGTATTTTGACCATGATGTCTAATGTTGGATAATAAAACTTCTTCCTTCTATAGGACCAACCTAAAAATATATAAATAAATTAACTGTACCTCAACTTTAACCTGTCTATTAACCCCACCAAACGAAAGAACTAGGCTAGTGGTGGACATAAAAAATCATTCAAACATATTAGAGCTAACACCACGCTGGGACAAAATTCTTTTTTGTACAAAACCATACCCGATTGGAATCATCTTCCACCAGCTGCTATTGAATCCAGATCAATAGCTCAGCATTTAAGAGCCAACTTAGTGATTAGTCTAGTTTGCCGCTCAGCACCGTCCCTTCGCCTGATACTCCATGAGGAGGACTGCCAAGTTAAAATAATAAAGATTAAACAACGACACCTGGTGAATAATGTGTGCGAGCAGGTGCCCACCTGGTGATCAAATTCTACTTTCATTTGTATTCTCCTTTGTGATTGGTTTACTGTTAACGTGTTAGCCAATCGATTTTGTTGTAACTGATTTCCGTTGCTCTGCATTCCAGCGTCTTCGACGACAGGATTTTGACAGAAACGTGGAATTTATTCAAAACTTTACAATTAAAGGCATGTTTCGTCCTTAACAGCAGCAATAAACCAAGAAAATCGTTAAAATATAGTGTATGTGTGAGTTTAAAACTATTTTAACGAAAAAAAAATTCATTTTTTTCTGCAAATAAATGATTTTGTCTTGCGGCATGCGCCCGCTGCGGCTTGATTATTGATAGTGATACTCGGTCTCGGCGACGAAGAGTCGAATCTCGATACTATACCCAAACTCCCCAAGTCACATTAAAAGTGATCAACCAAAACCCAGATGATAAATTCATGTCGTCCGTTTCAAATCGGCCTAAAGGATTTGAAACGGACGACATGAATTTATCATCTGGGTTTTGGACCACATTTTGGGACCACATTTCCGTCGTGATGGACCACATTTACTTCGCTATATAGGACGGAAAATGTGGTCCATTTAATGGACCACATTCACAGGTGAGGTACCACATTTTCGTCACTAGTAAACGGAGAATGTGGTCCATATAACGTTAACTCGATGAATTTGTAAAAAATGGCCCAAAACACTGATTTAAAATGTGGTCCAGGGACCACATTGTCGTCTCTATACGGGAGGAATGTGGTCCAAACGTCCTAAAAAGTACTTTATTTAAAAAATAAATGTGGTCCAATTAATTATGGACCACATTTTCCTCGCTATATAGAGCAGAAAATGTGGTCCCGACGTCATAAAAATAGCGTCCCCTATTCTAAAAGATTACCTCTCGGTCAATTGTCAACCGATTTTCATGAAATTTTGTAACAATCATATTTCAACAGAATCCTAATATCCCTGAAAATTTCGTAAAATTATATATCGTATTTTAAATTAAAAGTTAGACCATTTGACATGTAATAAATTGAAATTACGACGTCCTTCTATAAACCCATTAGACTAATTCTAGAATTTTATTACATGTCAAATGGTCTAACTTTTGAAATATTTAATATAATTTAGCGAAATTTCTACCGCTGTTAGGATTTGAATAGAAAATGGCCTTTGCAAAATTTCAAACAAATCGGTTCAGAATTGACGGAGAAATCGCCGAAAATCATGCGATCCTGGGTAATTTGACGGCGAGTATAGTATACTATTATACTCGCCGTCAAATTAAAAATGATCAACCAGGATCGCATGATTTTCGGCGATTTCTCCGTCAATTTTGAACCGATTTCCTTGAAAATTTTCAGATGCCATTTTCTATTAAAATCCTAACATGTGTAAAAATTTTGCCAAAATATATTTATTGTTTCAAAGGTAAGACCATTTGACATGTAATAAAATTCCAAAATTAGTTTAATGGGTTTAAAGAGGAACGTCGTAATTTCAATTCATTACATGTCAAATGGTCTAACTTTTGAACTACGCTATATAATTTTACAAAATTTTCAGGGCTGTTAGGATTTGAATAGAAAATGACCTTTGCAAAATTTTAGGAAAATCGATTTAGAATTGACGGAGAAATCGCCGAAAATCATGCGATCCTGGTTAATTTGACGGCGAGTATAGTATATATAGTCTATACTCTATAGCCTACAGTCTTGTTTCAATTTGCTTTGTCACTCTTTTAAATTTTTTACTAAAATTTCTCTCGGATCATTTTTTATCTTCCCCTAACATCCCTGAGAATTTGGTGCAATTGTGTTGTGTATTTTAGAAGTTAGACCATTTGGCATGTAATAGAATTCTTGTTTCACGGTAATGGTGTTAAAGAGAGCTGTAATTCCAAATTTTCAGGTATGTTGGGGGAAGATGAAAAAATGATCCAAGAAAAATGTTGTTGAAATTTTTTAAAGAGCGACCGAGCAAATTGAAAAAAGTCAACTCCCAGGATCTGGTGAAACAGACTGTAGGCCTACCAACCAGGATTCACATTCACCGTGGTGGATGAATCTCGCTGATTTCTCCGTCAATTCTCGATCAATTTTCATGAAATTTTACACACACTATTTTCCTTTCATGTCGTGACTAGCCTGAAAGTTTTGATAAGTATTTAAAAATAAGATCTTTGTATATTTATAACACGATTTCTATGAAATAATATAATGCGGTATTATAATATTCATTGTGACAAGACGCGATACGCTGACGATGCCTGCATGAGATTGTGTTTATTATTATTATAATATATAATAATAATTAACAGAATACTTTGAATAAAACGTGTTGCGGTTCAATAGAGTGACGTAATTAACATGAATATATATGCACGTCTAGACTTAAGTAACCATCAACCCTTGTGACCCAGTAAGTATGTAGCCGTACAAATATAGTATTATGGTAGATACTGATAACAAAGAAAACGAACTATGTGTGTGGTCATCAGATGTTAACACTTTATTTTGAACAATGGCACTTGTTTCATTTGTAATTATATAATATATATAGTCATGTTATACACATTTAATAATGTCAATTGGTATGTGGTGAATAAATCACTCACTAGGGATGAAACCCTCAAAGTCTTCACCTTCGCTGTCACTGTGAAACAGTGCAGCAATTTCAGCAGGCAAGTCGTTGTCATTGTCAGCAATTTCAGTGTCCATATCAGAGTCTGAATCTGTGTCTGCTAAACAGTAGATTTCGGCTTTCCTGAATCCTGATCTGATGCAGGAAACATTAACATGCTTCCATGCTGTCACGACCCAGCCACACACATCTGCATACGTAGCACGACGCATCCTGCCGGTCTTGGTGAAGCTATGTTCACCTGCCGTCATCCACTCCTCCCACAACTCTCTGAGGCGCAGCTTGAATGTTCTGTTGACACTTTTGTCGAGTGGTTGCAGCAACTTGGTCAGGCCTCCTGGTATGATGGCAGTTGTCGAAGTGACGGCGCGTACACACTCCTTGCTTTTCTCTGTGATGTGGGCACACATGCTGTCAAACACTAGTAGAGCAGGCTGGTGACGGAAGAAGCCATCAGGTCGTCTTCCATAACACTTAGTGAGCCACAGCTTCATCACAGCCTGATTCATCCAGCCCTTCTCATTCTGAGTCACTATCACGCCAGCTGGTAGCTTCTCCTGGATTGCTGTCTTTCTCTTGAAGATAAGCATTGGTGGCAGCTTATCTCCTGACGCACAGCAGGCCAGCACAACTGTGAAGTGAGTCTTCTCGTGACCTGTTGTGCGTATTGTCACAGAGTCTGCTCCTTTCACTTCAACAGTCCTTGCCAGGGGCATATCAAATGTGAGTGACACTTCATCCATGTTGATGATATATTCAGCAGCATAGTCATGTTGCTTGGTAAGATCCTGTGTGAATTCACGAAAAGAGTCCAGTTTATCCTGGTAATCCACAGGCAGCTTCTGGCACATGGTCATGCGTGAGCGAAGGCACAGGTTTCTGCACATCATAAAGCGTGCACACCACGAAACCCCTCCCCCGAACTCAGGTAATCCATCATCCTTGGCAATTTGTTGGGCTTTCAATTGTATCGGTGTAGTGCTGACACCACGACATGCTGCTCGCTGCTCAAGCACCCATGTCTCTAGCTTATCTTCGAGCTGAGGCCATCTGGGCTTGTGTCCACGATTGGCTTTCTTGGTCTTTTTAGTGGTACGGAGAGAGTCTTTAGCTTTACGCCAGTCACGCACTGAAGCTTCACCAATGCCAAACTGACGCCCAGCAGCTCTATTACCATGCTCTTCGGCATGTAAAATCACTTGCAGTTTGAAAGCTGCCGTATAGCTTTGCCTCTTAGTTGGCGGCATGTTGAGCTGTGTCAGAATAACAGTAGCGTGTCAGTTATAATTGAGCTGATAATCAGTCTAACAGAGAGTAACAGTGATAAGTGGCATGACATAACTAATCCGCTCTTTATATACCCTGCCTAATGAGCAGTGTTCATTCATGCATGAACAAAACCACACTCACGGCGCAAACGCGATGACAAAACCACTGACCATTGCACTCGCCTGAGCGGTCAGACAGTTTAATCAGTGCTTCAGTCTCATATATCGCGCACTCGTTATATATCGCGCGGGCGGTAAAAAAAAAAAAAGTAGCGTGGTATCGTCCGGTAATTACGGTACGTTGCTGTCTGGGGAGTGACTGACTGACTGAGTCCAATTTAAAGACTGACGAAATTTTAATTAAATTATTTTTGATCAATCTCTATACCCGCCGGCAGAATAACTTGTATCGCATGTTTCTCGCCGATTTCTCGGTCGATTCTCAACCGATTTCCATAAAATTTTGCAAGGACTATTTTCGAGTCCCGCGGCGATGGCCGTGAAATTTTCATCAAAAAATATTATATACTACTATACTAGCCTATAGTTCAAAAGTTAGACTATTTGACATGTAGTAAATTTGTAATTACGATGTCCCTCTATAAACCCATTAAACTGGTTAAATTAAAGTTTATTTTTAGCCCTGAATTGCATTACATGCCAGATAATCTAACTTTTCAGCTATACAATATTTTCCAATGAAAATTTCACGGTAGTCGCCGCGTGACTCGAAAATAGTCCTTGCAAAATTTCATGAAAATCGGTTGAGAGTTGACTGAGAAATCGGCGAAAAACATGCGATACAAGTTAATCTGACGGCGGGTATAGCCAGCGCTATCTCTAGCGTAACTTTACTCAGATTCTGAGTGAAGTTAGGCTAGATATAGCGCTGAGTCAGAGTCAACACAAGTTTATTATAGGTCATAAGCCCAATATCGCGATCCACGTTTTTCGCCTTTTAAAAAATATTCACTGGCTGGAATGATTTTTTTTTACTTCTATTCGACTCACTAACATGTCCGGCAATCTCCAGGTAGACTATAATTTTTGTTTGAAAATTATTTTACCTTGGAAAATCCTTTCTTTGTTAGTTTATTATGTATACCGATATTCCAGAATTTCACTTAATATCGCCCACCGCTCTAATGATTCGCGATATTGGGCGTATGACCTATAGTGGCTTTACCAGAAAAATTCAACATGGCGGTGACTGAGAGCGATATTGACCCCGGCCAAGGTTCAAAAAATGTCCATCACTTTTAAATATTTGAAAAAGAAAAATTATTTGAAGAATTGAGCATCATTCTACTAAGTACTACATTATCATTTATTCATTTTAAAACCATTTTATTTGGTCAGTCAAATTATATACTATATATAGAGATATTCTACTCTCTAGCATTACAGTGACAAGCCTGGAAAGACCAATGGTTTACATTTTTTAGACCAAAAAAAGGTTAATTGTTTTTTTTCTACAATTTTTTGGGGGGATTCCGGTTACATGGCCCTCCCAAATAGGGTATGAGGAACTCTCTTTTTTTTTGCTTTTCACTTCTAAAACAAACTGGCAAATTGCCCCATTTGAAACGCTGTTCATGCACACTGGTGAACAAATTGTGGAGGGACATTCTAAAATGAATAAATATTTGGGTCATATCATTGATGTGTCAACCAAATGGCACAAATTGTATCGCGTGATTCTTATCTAAATCAAGATTCTAATTTGAAAAAAACATCTGAGCAGATTTGATTCTCTAAATTTTTTTTGTTTTTGCAAAATCTTGTCGCCCTGGCAACACATTAATAGCTGAAATGCCTATTTAAGCCGTGACGGACGGAAAATAAAAAAAACTGTCTACCTAGTTCAGAGAGTTAATAATGTTCGATGTAGATATGTCTTCTGATAGTGTATGTCTATATTGTGCATTGTAAAAAAAAAAAAAAAAAAAATTGTGGCAGTTTATGTTTTTAAAGGGGTTATTTAATGCAATTTCCGTCCGTCACGTTTTGAAGTCTTTTAATTAATGTGCTGCCACATGTATAATAAATGTGTATAATAAATTTATTTAGTGAAACTTTCTGTTTTCTCTTACTGCTCCCTAGCACTAATTAGTAGAAAAGATGATTATTTACATTGATGTGCCAGTACAAAATATATTAAGGAAAAACCTTGCATAAAAATTGCCGTGACGGACGGAATTTGCTGGTGTTACGGACGGAAATGTGTTTTTTTTGTTCACCCGAAGCAAGTTTCATGCGAATTTTACCCAATGACGATATCAGAATTGGTCTACATGTAAGATGAGGCTACTAATTTATTTTTACTTGTACATAAAAAAAATTCCCAAGCCTTAAATAGAGTAATAACCATAAGTACCATAATTTGTTTACGTAATGTTAACATGACTTATAAATGAACTTCAATTTTTTTTCTTCACTTGCCTCTTGGCATGGGAAACACAAGAGGCAAATGCAAAGCCAAGTATTACCAACAGATTTTTAAATGCATGCAACTCAATAATGTGCTGTCTGTAGTCACTGGGACATATCTGGGGGGGAGGGGTGGTAGGGTTCGGGCTAGGGGGAATCATGGGGGGGGGGGGTTGACGGGACGTGAAATGACAATTTTTAGCGACACTGTCATTCCTTAGCACTCTGCGTCTTCCGTCCGTGTTTGTTCGGCAGCGCATCATACTCAAATAGCTCCCCTGTCAACATGACTCATTGTATTGACTTTATATTTTAAACTTGTATACCATATGGCTTTGGTTTTTTATTCCATTGACCCTGATTGACATTGGGTCAATATCAAGGTCACAGCTGGCAGCATATCTGGACTAAAATTCATTTGATGTGCTATATCTTTTGAATCGTTTCAGGTAGTCTTCATTTGGTATACAGATGCATCTTAGGAATTTACAGGTCAAGTTTGAAGATGAGGTACCTTGATCTATTTTAAGGGTCAAGGTCACACCACTGTTCAGTTTGTCAATCACAAGTAGTTTCATAAACATTAATTTTGATTTTTTAAGATGGAAGTTCCCTATTTGAAAACGAAGATGAAGTGCATCTGAGGAAACTACAGTTCAAGTGTAAAAATGACTGACCGTTTATGACCAAAGTCACAGCATTAAGCTAAAACTCCTTTGATGCTTCATATCTTTTGGAAAGTTTGAATTACAATATTTTGGAAAGTTTGAATTACAGTCTTCTCATTTGGTAATTAGATGGTTCGAAGATGAGTGAGTGACATTGATCGATTTGAGTGAGAAATGAGCAATAACTTTGCTAGATTAGCTGGCATATATATTTTGATTCAAAACATACAGAAATAAGTAATTTTTCCCCACTTGAAGTTGTGGATTGCAGTAGCATGACACAACTTTAAATTAAGGGATTGAAAATTCCAATTTAATAATTTAGCGTTGTATGTGGTTGGAGACTTATTGTTTTTTTCTGAACACCATCTAATGGATTATCCTGTTTGAGTTCGAAAATCAGCTAATTCGCATATCCAACATGGCCTCATGTGCCAATTTGCATATCCATTATCCAAGGTAGAAGTAAACGCTCTCCAGTCGCCAATATTCATCCGATCTTCGCGAATACTTTCCTGAATACCCTCTAAAAGATTATTCTGGTTGAGTTTGAAAATCAGCTAATTTGCATATTCAACATAGCCGTCATGGGCTAGTTTGCATATCCAAGATCGATGTAAATGCTCTCCAGTCGCCAATATTCGTCTCATCTGTGCGAAATTTCTTCTGAACGCACATTCTCTGACTGATGGATTATTCTTGTCGAGTTGGAAAATTGGCTATTTTGCATATTGTGCTGGGCTAATTTGCATATCCAGGATCGACAGAAGGATTATAATTCTGGTTGAGTTCGAAAATAAGCTAATTTGCATATTCAACATGACCGCCATGGGCTAATTTGCATATCCAAGATTGATGTAAACACTCTCCAGTCTCTAAAATTCATCCGATCTTTGCGAAATTTCTTCTGAACACCCTCTGATGGATTATCATGTTTGAGTTCGAAAATCAGCTATTTTGCATATTATGCTGAGCTAATTTGCACATCCAAGATCGACGAAATGATTATAAGGATTATTCTGGTCGAGTTTGAAAATCAGCTAATTTGCATATTCAACATGACCGCCATGGGCTAATTTCCATATCCAAGATTGATGTCAACGCTCTCTAGTCGCCAATATTCATCCGATATCTTTCTGAATACTGTACCTTCTAAAGGATTAATCTGGTTTATTTCGAAAATAAGCTAATAATTTACATATTCAAAATGGCCGCCAGGGGCTAATTTGCATATCCAAGATCGATGTAAACGCTCCAGTCTCTAATATTCATCCGATCTTTGCGAAATTTTTTCTGAACACCCTCTGATGGATTATCCTGTTTGACTTCCAAAATCAGCTAATATTTTGCAAATTATGCTGAGCTAATTTGCATATATCCAAGATCGACGAAAGGATTATTCTGGTCTAGTTTGAAAATCAGGTAATTTGCATATTTAACATGGCCGCTATAGGCTATTTTGCATATCCAAGATCGATGTAAACACTCTCTAGTCGCCAATATTTATCAGATCTTCACCAATTTTTTTCTGAACACCCTCTGATGGATTACCCTGGTTGATTTTGAAAATCAGCTAATTTTCATATCCAAGATGGCCGCCATGTCACTTATGTTATAAAGCCCCATCTTTACTGCATTGGCAATAAAACTTTTAATTGTGGAAGGTGGAGACTTTAATATTTGCTATGCAAATGTACGATGCAGTTATAATAATTTCACGATCAGATAAAATGTGTGGATTTAAGGGAGGATGGAGGCCACATTATAAAAACAAGTTTTCCGTCCATCACTTTCCGTCCATCACACTGACTTTACTCGGGGTTTTTACTAATCCTAAATGTATGACATGAGATATAAAAAAAATTATATAAACACTAAATAGCATCTAACTAAGACTTTTTAAAACTGGCATTCAATATGATGCATGTGTATAATAATCAGAGAATTTTGAGCATACATAAGGGGGGTCAGTTAAAGGCACATTTTGTGATTCCGTCCGTCACGCTAATACTTTATCAGTTGCTAAGCAACACATATGTGCCAACATATAAAAAGTTATATAATTAACTTTGTTCTCTCTTAATTATTTCAAATGGATTTTTAAAAAATCATAAAAACTTTTTTTGCGAACTGCGCCTAGGGATTTGTCTCTGAATTCCGTCCGTCACAATTTACGACAATTAATGATCTCACCCATTTTGAATTTTCATTTCAGAAATCGCAATTAAAAATTCGGTGTCGTAGGGGGGGGGGGGTTTAAATAGGATTGATCTGGTAATCAGTAACGAGAGTTTTTTTTAGATACCTTTTTATTACAATGTTGTCAATTGTTGAATGAGACATTGATTTGTGCCTTCAGGTGATTTGTTGTGAGTCACCATGTCGGGTGACTCCAGGAAAGAGTTCATCCTCGCCTCGACTGGAAACTTCTACGGTTTGTCTGTGACGGACGGTGTGGTGAAGAACTGTCATGATGAACCCGCTCTCAACAACTTCCTGGATGACGGGAATGTGTCAGTGCTGTGTGCTATCATGGACGGAAAAAAGATTGTTCTGCACAACAAGGTATATTATAAATTCACGCTGTGTCTATTTCATAACATAAGTATTCAAATAATTGAATAGAGCTAACTAATTAAATGAAATGAAAACTTCTATAGCGCCTAACTCCTCGGAGGGCCGAGCTCAGAGGCGCAATTCATCCTAGTATCAAATTCTAAAGAAGAGTCAAGGGAGATATGCATGGTCGTCATCAGGGAGCCGGGACGCAGAGGAGCTAGGGCGGAAAAGCTAGATAGAAGAAATGCGTTTTTAACAGTTTTCTGAAAAAGGAAATATTTTCAGATACAAGTAGGTGTGCAGGCAGTAAATTCCAGAGAGTAGGACCAGAAACAGGAAAGGCACGAGCACCGAACTTAGTTCTGATACGTGGTACTTTGAGCTTATTTGTGTTGTTTGATCGCAGATGTTTCATGGAGTCTGCAGACATTAATGCTGATTTAAAATGAAGAAAAACCTTTCGTCTCAATGGTTTAATATTTCAGCGCTGTTAGGGTTAATCAATATTAGCTCGTATCAATGTCTCAGTACAAAAGAAGGACGCATTGTCGTACAATAAAATTTGAATTTTTTTTTACCATAACAGTTCCAATAAAATTTACCAGACATTAGATAAGAAAATTTTTGATGAACAGATGACGAGTGAAAATGGCAGTTACAGCACTTTCCTTGTAGTTACTGACATTTTTTTATGATAATTAAGATCCATTATAAATGTTATCCTGACAGATCAGGAGGGTAATCTTTATTTAGCCATTCAAATCAGCTCTAGCTAAAGACGTGTCATTGTCTGACGTGTTGTCTGCATGGATTGGTGCTGTCGTGTAAAAATTGTCAGATCAAACACAAAATCAATTAACTTTTCAGCACGGGGGCCGTCTTCAGACGTCAGACTCTGACTTCCGAAGTCAAGCCCCACACTGGAAGAATCACAAAATTTAAATGGTCATAGACTCATAACATACGTATTTAAATGAAGCAGGAAGAGCTGACTAAGATATTTATGATGATTTCAGATTGAAAAAACCCTTTTGGTCTCCATGGTTTATACAAAAATATTTTAGGTTTGATTATTGCTCAGTCCACAGCAAACTGATATTAAACCAGCAAGATATTCTCGAAGTGTGATGTTGTTTTCCATATTGCCAGATCGCTGAAGGAGAGAAAGATAACACGGTTATAGTGTTTTTCAAAGTGAAGCCCGAAGTGATCACTCCTGATAACCTGCACACTAATGTGTTTGTGTCATCCATGCTTGACTCCCCCGTCACTGCCCTGTATCACGCCATGCAGAAAGTCTACGCACCTGTTTTGCTACAAGATAACAATGGTTTGGATCCTAAGCTTCAGAGTTTACTCGGGCAGCTTCAAGCAGGATTGGGAAGCGTGGTCCGCAAGAAAGATCCCAGCCAGCGATCATCATCTAGTGATAAAGAAGACCCTCTTGGAGGTGAGAAACTATTATTAACTGGAGCTATCCAACACTATAGATGAGAAACTATCTACTGATTACCTTAATATAAACCTCAAAATACTGTAGATGTATAGGCTTATATATTCTATATGGTACCAAGTGTGTTTATTTGTTAAATATTATTCACTATTTTTGTAATTAGTCTTGCTGGATGAAGACAGAAATGACCATCAAAAACAAATTGAAAGCATCCGCCGTTATAAATATTTTACTCTTTCAGTGCGGGGATTGACTTAAGACGTCATAATCTGACGTCAGATTCTGACGTCTAATGTCGATCTATGTGCTGGAAGGGGTAATAGATCAGTAGATGGCAGGTATGTTTTTAGCTCCCGCCGTCACCGTAGGTGAGACGGAGGGAGCTATGGATTCTACCTCCGTTTTTTTTGCCTCTTCTTTTGCCTATAACTTTGTAAGAAAATAAGCTAGGATAACAATTTTTGGTATGTGGGTTACTTCCAGGTGGATAATGGTCAGGTTAAAATATTTTTATTCTGAATTCAATACGCAAGGTCGCAGAAAAGAAAATGATGATGTTACAGCGTTGGGCCGTTGGGCCGTCCGTAAACAATTCGTTTCCGGAGCATATCTCTGAAAGTACTTGTCCGATTGTCTTCAAATTTTACACACAACACCCCTAGGGGGTCTAGTTGTGCCTTTTGGGGTATTTGAACTTTGACCTACTTCTGGTTCAGAACTATGACCTATTTAGACGTTTTGACGCGCACTTCGTTTCCGGAGCAGATCTCGAAAAGTACTGGGCCAATGACAGTCATATTGCACATACATGTTCTCTAAGGTCCCTAGTTGTGCCTTTTCAGGTTTTTGGACCTTGACCTTGAAGTTGACCCAGCACTTTGACCTAATTTATAACATCGGTAAATCTGACTGAAAGATTTTGCGGAATATCATGAAAACAGCTCAAGATAGCTACACCATTACTATAAAACAAATTGTGAGGTTTCAGGAGAGGATGCATCTTGAAAAATTTCAAGTCGATAAAATTAAAAATGGCCGCCTATCGGCCATTATTCACCTCGACAGGCCTGATATTGCGGAATATCATGAAAACCGCTCAAGATAGCTACACCATTAATATCAAATAAATTGTAAGGTTTCAGGAGAGGATGCATCTTGAAAAATTTCAAGTTGATAAAATTCAAAATGGCCGTCTATCGGCCATTATTCACCTCGACAGGCCTGATATTGTGGAATATCATGAAAACCGCTCAAGATATCTACACCATTACTATAAAACAAATTGTAAGGTTTCAGGAGAGGATGCATTTGAAAAAAATTCAACTGGTCCAAGTTCAAAATGGCCGCCAATTGGCCATTATTCACTTTCACATGGCCGTTATTTGGTAAACCGTGCTAGATGGCTAGACCATTACTATACAACAAAATGTGTGATTTCAGGAGAGGATGCATCTTGAAAAAATTTGACTCGATAAAATACAAAATGGCCGCTTATCGGCCATTCTTCACTTTTGCATGGCCGATATTTTGTCAACCGTGCTAGACGGCTAGACCATTACTATAAAACGAAATGTGAGATTTCAGATGAGGATGCATCTTGAAAAAATTTGTGACTTGATCAAATTCAAAATGGCCGCCTTTTCGCCCATTATTCCTTTTCACATGGCTGATATTTGGTAAACCATGCTAGATGGCTAGACCATTACCTGATTACTATAAAACAAAGTGTGAGTTTTCGGGGGAGGATGCACCCTGAAAATTTTTAACTTACATATTCAAAATGGCCGACAATCACCATTATTTACCTCCATAGGCCTGATATCAGGTAAACCGAGCTAGATAGCTAGACCATTACTATAAAACAAAATGTGACGTTTCGAGAGAGGATGCCTTTTAAAAACTTTCGACTCAATCGAATTCAAAATGGCCGCCTGTCGGCCACTATTTACTTTCACATTGCTGATATTTGGTAAACTGTGTTAGATAGCTGGACCATTACTATAAAAACAAATGTGAGATTACAAGAGAGGATGCATCTTGAAAAAAATTGACTAGATCAAATTCAAAATGGCCGCCTATCGGCCATTATTCACTTTCACATAGCCGGTTTTTGGTAACCGTACTAGATGGCTAGACATTACTATAAAACAAAATTTGAGATTTCAGGAGAGGATGCATCTTGAAAAATTTTGACTTGATCAAATTCAAAATGGCCTCCTATCGGCCATTATTCACTTTCACATGGGCGATATTTGGTAAACCGTGCTAGATGGCTAGACCATTACTATAGAATGAAATGTAAAATTTCCGCTGAGGATGCATCTTGGAAAATTTTGACTTGATCAAATTCAAAATGGCCGCCTTTAGGCCATTATTCACTTTCACATGGCCGATATTTGGTAAACCGTGCTAGATAGCTAGACTATTACTATAGAATGAAATGTGAGATTTCAGCTGAGGATGCATCTTGAAAAATTCTGACTCGATCATATTCAAAATGGCCCCCTATCGGCCATTATTTACTTTCACATGCCCAATATTTTGCAAACTGTGTTAGATGTTAGTCCATTACTATAAAAATAAATTTGAGGTTTCCGGGGAGGATGCACCCTAAGTTTTTAACTAATTTATATCGAATTCAAAATGACCGTAAATCAGCTATTACCTCGATTGGCCTGATATCGGGTAAACCGTGCCAGATAGGTAGACCATTACTGGGATACTGATTAGGATCATTATTTTCAATGGAGGTTTGCAATCTCTGACAGACTGTCTAGTTCTTATCTTACTCTTAGACTGGGCTTCTTAGACCTAGTTTTCTTGCGTCTTTATTTTTGACCAAGCCTAGGACTACATTAATAACCCTACACAAAATTGCATTAAATCAAATTCTAATTCGGAGCGGGAGCTCCTGGACTTGTGTAGTCTTGTTATCCATTGTAAATGTAATTTATATTTTTTTAATCTCTGTTTGAGAAATTTATGCAGCGTATGTTAATTACAAGATTATATATTGTTTCAGGCATACTGACCCCCGCTGATGAGTTCCAGTACTGGTCGGAGCAGAGCAGCCGCGGGAGCTCGTCAGAAAGCCGTGAGCGCGCTGAGCATTTTCTGGAGCTGTTACAGCCGGTGAGGAAGGAGTTAGGATCGCTGGAGTCACTGTCGCTGCTAGAGATCCAGGATATTGTGGAGGAATGCCAGGATTGTCTGGACGACGTCTGGAAACAGGTGGATCACAGACCCCCGTATCCAGAACAGAGAATGAAACACTTCATGGACGTCATCGGTGAGGATTAACTCTTAACTCTTACAACGCTGAATTATTTTGTAATTTCTCCTTCATGTTTGTCTTGTTTGAATGACATGACGTGATTAGCTCCATAACCCTTTCATCACCAAAGTCTATTTTGTAAGCTGTACCATTCAGGAAAAAGTGGATTTTGTTAATAACAAGGTTTATTGACATGTGTAACTTTCGTAAACTGAATGTACCATTTGGTTTACAAAAGTGGATTTTGGTGATGGAAAGTTTTCTTGAGATGTGTCACTTTTGTAAGGGGTTTTGTCAAGTTGGAAAAATTCAAAAAATCAGAGAACTCGGAAGTGGGTGGGTGTGTCAAGCCTCAACATTGATTTTCTTATTTTTTTGGAAATTTTGTGTTTTTTTATGTTTTTATTTTGCTGTACATGTTTCTAAAAAAAATAAAAAAATTGGATGGGGGTGGCTGGGTGGTGTCTGACCAATCCGATTTTTTATAGATTTTTTGATTTTTTTAACTTTACAAGACCCCTAAGCTGAATGTACCATTTCGTTTACAAAAGTGGACTTTGCTGATGGAGCGTTTGCTTAATCCTGATATGATTTACACAGGAAGTATTCTGGGGAGGAGTGTACAAGTGAAGCTAGGAGAGGAGGATTTGTGGCGTGGAGCATTTGGTCGCGTCAGAGAAGCCCTGAGATTAGGACAGGCTATATGTGAGCGCTGGGTGCAGGCATGTAACAGTCTCACCTCACAGTTCTGGAAGAGATACAGTCCTAATCCCTGGAAGGGAGAAAAGTACACACCGCAGGGACTGGTCGACCTGGCCAAGAGATTAGAACAGGTAAGTCTAAAAACCACGCATAGCCCGTCAGTTGGGGAGAGTAATATGCAACAGCAAATTTTAAAAAAAATTCACTGAATAATTAATGTTATACCATATTTCGCGGGGTATAGTACACACCTGTGTATAGTACGCAGGTACCAATATTTGTACCAAAAAACACAGATATTACGCACCGGTGGATAGTACGCACCAGGGTGGTGAGTATCTACACAGTCCGTCTGGGGTGTGTGTGTGGTATGTCTTTATTACTCAAGGCATTTAGAATGTGGTTCAACTCAGCTGGTGACATAGGATATGATTGATTCGCTAATAAAGATTATATAAAATAAATAAGATGATTTGATGAAAAGAAATATTATAAACTATATAAAAATATAAAATTAGGAAGAACTATCTGAGTATTATATTAATTTTTGTTTTAGTGTTGATTTGAACACAAATGATCACAGTATAACATATTAGCGCCACCTGGTGAAAGCAGTTATAGTCAGATAAATGACGGGAAAAGCACACCATCTGGTGAATAGGTTTACAGTTTAGTCTTCAATGGGATGCCTACCATTTATGACGGCTGAAACGGCGATATAATCTAGCTAATTTTTATTAAGATACAACGAATAAAAAAATTTTTTGTATAACAACGTACAAGTTTTTATTTAGAGTAACAAGAATGAAATGGCACATGTATGTATTGGTGACAGCACTGTCAAGGTGATTTATTACAAGCATACAATTAATGTCTATCATGTATATGTATGGAATTAGGGATGTTGCAATTATATCAAGAGCATAATTATTATTATTTATTATTATATTATAGTTTTTGCCGTGAAACCTATCGGTATTAGCGTTCTAATATTATTTAAACTTTCTACCAGGATACATTTTGTCAGTATTTTAGAATACCATTGACTTGAATATATATTGCAGTGAAATATGTAGGCCTATAATAATAAAACCTAAAAATAATCAAGTGGTATACAATGTATAAGATAGGCATGTCACGTCGCCGCCGAAAGCGACATCTGGTGAATGGAATAGAAGCTTCACAGTGGTCAAACAATCAAAGCAATACACATGATGAAGTAGGCCTAGCGATGTCTGACCAGTAGATTACTATTTAAATAACATTAATAACTGACTTTATCGGATATTTATAAGACAAATAAATGCTAGTTTGTTATGAAATGTTATTTCACAAAACAAACGGTTTCATTATAGCTGCTGAAGTAATTTGCCTTTTTGGGCGAAAATCTAAGGAGTTAGGAGATCACAGCTCATCGGGAGACGTGAGACTGCCTATTTATCAAAATTTTGAGTGACAAATCTCAGCAAAATCAATATATTGTACGCACTGGTGGATAATACGCACCAGGCCAAAAACAGGCTCAAAAAAGAAAAAAGTAGCAAACTATACGCTGCGATATACGGTAATCAGAATATAGCTTTTCTGAACTTTCATTTTAGATTCAGTTATTATACTTGGGTATTTATACTGGTATGATACCGGTATGATATCGGTAAATTATACTGGTATAATACCAGTATAATACAGGTAAAATACTGGTATAATACCGGTTCATAAGATAAGGACATTTTTGTTTTTTTAGGTATGAGAATTGTGGCATTCTATGTCAAGGTGAACGGAAATAAAATAGCTTGTTACTAGGAGAGTTTAGATTGATCAAACATACTGTGATTTGAATATCAAGTAGGGGGCCTACTATACAATATCTATATTTTAAAATGGGTATTTACTGTGGTTAGAATCTAGAATTTACACAGAAGCTATTTTGTCAAGAAAAACTAATAATTAAAGTCTAGATATTTCGAGACCTGTATGTAAAGCCATGGTGTTTTTACTTTACTCCTACTTCCTTCATTGCAGATCTTGACAGTGCGTGTCGTTCATCAACAACTACTGAGACTTTTATCTCAACAAGAACAAAATGAGCTGAACGTTTCCGATGCGTTTTCCCCGTTTGCTGGCCTCCACCCGTTACAGTACAACCCATACACTCAGTCATTGTGGGAGTCTGCATTACAACAGTATGATCGAGCCATGGCTCCAGCAGAAAACCGTATTGCAAGCAAACTCCGCAGTCAGTTCAGAGGCCTGGAGTCAAACTCGCAACAGGTAAAATACTGATCACAAAAACACTTCTCTTTGAAAACAGCACCACATTTATGCGGTGTTGTTTTCAGTGAAGAATGTTTTTTGTTTTACAGCAGACTTACTAAAAGTAGGATGTAGGAAATGAAGGTTCTAATTGGGTCAAAATTGACCTGTCAATCGAGATCTTTAGGGGAATCTAGGTAAGATTTACTGTAAAAATAATTTCTCTGGAGCATTGAAATATGATTTGCAAGTCAAGTAAAGAAATTTTTCTGTTGCAGCTTTTGAGAGAATTTCAGAGATACAAAGAGCTTGTTAAGCGTCCATCTCTGAGACAGGAACTAGTTACTGAGAGGTGAGAATTAAAAAATATAAAAAGGTGCAATTAAATCAAAAGAATCCTATGGAGAATACCGGGTATTACCCTGAAACCTACTGCACATTTGTTTCTGGAAATAAATGCCAATTTTTTTGTTGTTATTTGTTACAGAGAGTTATTTGTTTTAGTACGGGGACCGTCTTTATCCGTCAGAATCTGACGTCTGATGACGTCAGATTCTGACGGATGAAGACGGTCCATGCACTGGAAAGAATTAAAGTATTTCTATTGCCAGTTTCTAATGCCAGGCCGTGGACCCATAACACAGGTATTTAAATGAAGCGGAAAGAGCAAACTAAGACATTTATAATGATTTCAAATTGAAAAAATCCTATAGTATCCATGGTTTCTACAAAAAAAATTCAGCACTTTAATTGTTAGGGTTATATATTTGTTTTTGTTTTGAGATATGTTACTATTTGTTACAGAGAGACACTTCTGGGGCAGCTGTCAGTTTTCGTGAAGCAGATCAGAGATGAATTTGTGCAGAAATCTAACGGAATGGGTGAAAATCCTCCTAAAGGGAAGAATCTTCCAGAGACGGTTAACTACATGGTGTGGGTGAGACAGCTGGAGGCCAAGGTACGTGTCTTATCCTGGGTTTAACCCCTTAACCGCCAAATTATTCAATCTGAATTTTCACTCACTTGAAGCTGTGTCTCGCTGACGCGATCCACAACTTCAAGTGAGTGAAAATTATTCAGAATTGACAAAGTGGAGGTAAACTGTTTTCAAATATTGCTGATTGATGTCACATTTTATCTTTAACATGTTCAAAAGGGGGTATTTAATGTGCTAATAAAAATGAAAACCCGAATATATGCGACACCGGCGGTTAAAGGGTTAAGTTTTATTTTGATACAATCATTGACCCTTTTGGTGCTGGAACATATAATTATATGCGTTTTGCAGCAAGATTCAAACTGATTAACCCTTCAAATGCAGGGACCGAATTTAAACTCTAGAATCTGACATCTATAGACGTCATATTCTGCAGTTGATCCCCGCACTGAAAAAGTAATTTATATATAATGGCCGTAGACCATGACATAGGTATTCAAATAAAGTGGAGAGAGCTAACTAAGACATTATAATAATTTCAAATTAAAAAAGTCTATGGTTTATATGAAAAAAAATCGTTTTAAGGGTTAACCCTTACAGTGCGGGGATCGACTTTAGTCGTCAGAATCTGACGTCTGTAGACGTCAGATTCTGACGACTAAAGTAGATTCCCGCGCTGCAAGAGTAAACATATTTATAATGGCCGTAGACCCATAACATAGGTATTCAAATGAATCAGAACGAGCTAACTAAGACATTTATGGTGATTTAAAATTGAAAAAACCCTTCGGCCTCCAAGGCTTTCATAAAGAAATTCAGTGCTCTAAGGATTGAAGGGTTAGCAGTTCACAGTTATCAGAGAATGATGATTTCAAATTGAAGAAGAAGCCTTAAACAAATGAAAAATAAAAACAAACAATTCAACACGTTGATCTCTAAGAATGGATTAATAAAGTCGATGATGAGTCCCTCCTTATTTGTATTGATACCCAGCTTAAAATGAAAAAAAAATAGGACTTTCACAATTTTCAGTCTCTATTTTTTTCTAAGTTTTTTTTTTCTAAGTTTATTGTTGTAAAATAAACTAGAAAGACTATAGCTAAGGCTATAGTAAGTTTGGACGGGTGTGCATGAGCAAACCTAACGGTGAGAGAGAGAGAGAGAGAGGGAGAGGGAGAGGGAGAGGGGGAGGGGGAGGGGGAGGGGGAGGGGGAGGGGGAGAGAGACAGAGAGCTACAGTATCGTCCAAAATAAGAGTAAGGTTTTATGGTATTATCCAGTTGATTTTAAAGTTCTTTTCACGACACTTCAAATAATCTCCATTATCTTTTAATTAAATTTTCAGGACTGATGGCAAAGCCAAATCGCTAGAAAACATTGTTCACAAAATGTCATGGAAATCACCTGAAAATTAGTCGAGTAATTGCGAAAATCTAACTTCATTTCGGACAATCCTCCACTGTAGGACAGATTAGAGCGCGACCCACAAAGTCAGAAGATCCGGGCAGCCTGTGTTGAGGCTAGCTATACAAACAAACAACCTATTCTATCCTTTTGCGGTCATCTATCCCCAGCATCGTCAGCATAGCTACATGAGACTCTCTATGGAGTCTGGGGTGTACTGAGGAGAAATAGAAGAAGCAGAGAATGTTTGGCAGGCAGATTCGTAGAGAGAAGGAATCGGCTCCGGACTCATTGGTCCTAAAGATCTATAAATGTTATCCTTGCTGTGAGATAGTGAACGATTGACAATGTCGAAAGCCCCAGACAACCTTCTTCAGGGCTAGCTATCCCAAACAAACACTAACAGAACTCAGGCATGTCAGGAGATCGAAGTAATTTGACTGGTGCTTGTTTTATTTTCAATCAAGAATTGTGTGGCACTGATTAGACATGATTACATTTTTATTTATTGTTAGAAATAGACTACTTAATTTGAATGTTGTGATAGTTTTTGTTGTGAAGCTATCTATCTACATCTAATCTACATCTTGCACTAATCATGCTTATTTTATCGCTCACAAATAAGTGTTAAGCCTTAAGGTCTCACACAACTAATTACAATACCATAGACTTACATGTATTATTGTCCATACACTAGACGTCACATACCCATCAGAGACCGTCGACAATCTATAAAACTCTTTACTCCTTCAAACTTATTGAATTTTTGATTCAAATAACAAAGAAAAAATGTGGGTTAACGCTTACATTTTTCTTAATGACAAGCTAAATCAAAAGGTTCTTTTACAATAAGGCAGTGGCTAATCTTATGTGATTTTCATAATGTAACTTTGTAGGCAGCCTCGTTTACGAAATGACGGGCTGCCATTGACTCTCACTGTAACTTTCCCGTACGAATTGTTCATAGAGAAAGGCGGTGGTGCAGTCCCCCATATTATTAGGCTAGTCTACTCAGTATTTCTCATATGTTTTCTGTGAATTCCAATCGCAAAATCAACAATTGACAGACAAGTCACTTGATACATTTTCATGAATAGCTTTCATTCCCCTGAACAAAATAAGTAGAGTCTAGTGGAATCTAAGAAAAATAGGGAAAAAAAAATTAAAACTGAAAATAGCGTAAAATTTTACTTGATATTTCCAAAGTATGTAGGCTATTTGCCTGAGACCTTAAAGAATCATTCAGCTTCAAAACGCGCATGCCTGGGACGGTCAAGTGTAGGCCAACAGTAGCCTATTGAGTACAGATTGACGGCATTAATATAGCCACTGAACTGATTACAAGATACTACTCAAACGAGACATTGATCCAATGCTGTTTTAATGTTAGGCCAACGTCTGCGACGCTGGCCCAACATTGAACCAACATTTGATAAATGTACAATGTTTGAGAGAAAGTCCTCCTGCCCAGCAAATGCAAGACATTTGTATGACATTTATGCAATGTCGACCCAACGTCTTCGACGTTGGTCCAACATTGCATGAAGTCATACAAATGTTTTGTACTTTCTCTCAAACATTGTACATTTATCTAATGTTGGTTCAATGTTGGGCCAGCGTCGCAGACGTTGGCCTAACATTAAAACAGCATTGGATCAATGCCTCGTTTGACAATACAAGCTTGGGGGTCAAGCAGTTTCCAAATCCCCCCAGTAACACAGTCAGTTTGTTTGCAAGTAGGCGACCAAGTAGGGGCAAAAGACAAGGGCTTTGAATTATTAACTCATAGATGTCGCTCAAGTATATATGAACTTGCTGTGATTTGAGAACTTGCTCTTAATGAGGCTTTGGGTATGAAACGCATATTTAGTATTATTATGGAATAGGGCCTTGGCTTACCCACGGGCACTATTGCCTTCTGGGGGACCCTTGTCCCGCGAATTTTGACAGTTGACTACACCTTTAAATCTATTCTTAGTACATCAAAGGCCAGAGCAGATTACACCCTATAAAAAACGTGGGAATTTAATTGAATTCAATTCTAAGACTTGGCCTCTTATTTGAAATGGGCATTACCCGGCAATCGAGCAACTGTTATAATTCAAACTTTACCCATTTACAAAGGTACCGCGACAATGTCATCTTAAAGTCATTTTAAATGGGCTCTTAAATGTCTACTTTTTTATTTTTGCCAATTTGACCTTGACATGACGTTGAGGTTACATTGGCATGACTTTGAGGAGATGTGCCCTACCTAGTTCAAGTAATAAAACACAATTCCACAACACTTTTATAATGCCATGTGATTAGCATAGCTAAGAAAACAATAGTGTAGTAGGGGAGACCGGGGCTAGTTCGCACAGGGGTTAGTCACTACAGTGCCCATAATTTTGAGAGTAAATGTATTTTCGTTCTGTGCTGCCTCCTATTGAAGGACTGTATCATCACTCTTGACTTAATGTTCAAAGGTTTTTTTCAAAACAAATTATGAAAAAGTAAAATGACTTTTTCATTTTGAGGGGACAAAAGTATTTTTTTTGCTGTCGCACAAAATCTTATTTTGCTCAATGTTTGCCATTGAACCTGACAGTTCAACTAAAGTTAATAATCATTTATACATGTTAGGTTACCTCCTTTAATTTTAGTTCTAAATATATAATTTTTCAAAATACGTCCATGTGGGGTTTGTTCGAACAAAGAAAAAATCAAATGGGGCTAGTTCAACTGTTCAGATTAAATATCTGATACATCCAACACTGTTCAGACACACCCCATCCCATGTTCGAACTAACCCCAAGCGTGGGGTTTGTTCGAACAGTGAAAAATCTAACTTTACCATGCTTTTCTGACTCTACTTTGTTTTTAATTTGAGAATAATGTATGCTAAAAATAGCATTTATAGTTGGATACTTCAGGACAAAAATATCAGTCTCCTTCATCATAAAAAAAATTAAAAAAATTAAAAATTTTGTTCGAACTAGCCCCGGTCTGCCCTATATAGCAGCAGGTTTAAGTTAACCAGAAATATGACTAATTAAAAATGAATAGATCTTAATAGAGCGTCATACCGAGAAATTTTACTTTTATATGCAAAAAAATTTAAAATGGAGAATGTTGATTTCTCGTGAACAATAGCTTGTAATAGAAAGCTGGCATAATTGATGTTGCACATCTACTTTTTTATTTTTGTGCCCTACCTAGTTAAAGTAATAAAAAACAATTCCACAACACTTTTATAATGCCATGTGATTAGCATAGCTAAAAAAACAACAGTGTAGTATATATCAGCAGGTTTAAGTTAACCAGAAATATCACTAATTAAGAATGAATATATATTAATAGAGCGTCATACCGAAAATTGTACTTTTATATGCAAACAAACTAAAATGGAGATTGTCGATTTCTCGTGAACAATAGCTTGTAATAGAAAGTTGGCCTAATTGGTGTTGCACATCTTGAATGAAATTGAAAGTTGTCTTAGTCAGAAGCCTAACAACATAGACCAATGATGCACTTGTTTGATTCTGCAGAACCCAAAAAAATGATTATACATTCTAATATAATTAATAAAATGACAATAATAAAAAACCTTGTTGTTGATTTCGATCTTGTCGCGTGCCTGTGGTGTGTGAATGATTTAATAACAATTAATAAAAGATTAAAAAATTTATTAAAATCAAATTTTTTTTTTATCTACTGCTGGTGAAGGTGAGACTTCTAAGTAATTTGTAATTAATGAAGTCTTACAAATATAACACTTTACTTAAAAGAAGTAAATTATTTTTAAAAATTGAAAATATACTGTGTTATTGGCTGTCTGTAACATCGTAGAAGGTCGTCCGTCGGGCCGGCCCTCAGCCCTGTGTGGACACGGGACTGACCTTTCATGGGATTAGCTGAGGTACAAAGAAAAGTGGCGGGGGTCACGTATTACAGTCAATAACACAGCATATAAGTAGTCTAATAAGTCCAGTCGTGGTAAAATCCATTTTTACTTGGAATTTTTTTTTCTTAAATTCAATTTTCATGTTAGAGGGTCTGCTTATTGCAGACCATGCATTATTTTTTTGAAATGGTAACCCCCGACTGGACTTAATATATATAAGTTTTTTCAAAAAGTGGGGAACCTATGCCAAAATTTTTCTTGATGGTACGTGATAAATGGTGTATATGAATAGAATGCTAACAGTAATTGGGCTATGTGGCATGGCTCCGCTTCTTTTTCGTCTCAGAAGCACCATTTTCGAGATATGACAGTTTAAAGTTTTTGTAATGTATTGTCAATGGGTGTTTTGCGACCTTTAACCGCGCCGTACAGAGACGCTATTGGTCGAATCGCTTAGAAAAGATATAGCACCCTACCTGACTACCCAAAGACCATTGTGTTTAAATTTTAAATCGATAACGTCAAAACTGAGTGAGAAATAAATGCGCAAAAAACACCAGTAGAATAATAATAATAATAAAAATAAGAAAGTATCCGCTTGAAAAACAAGAGTTTGGACGAGTTACGTCCAAACTAAAAATAGCAAGTTTACCCTTGGTTAAACCTGCTATTTTTTATTTTGCTATTTTTCTATTAATTAAACTATGTTTTTGTGTTAGATTTAGGTTGCCTGCTGAGCACCTACTGTTCTTATATGCATTCTGTTCCATGTTCAGATTGAGGAAACTTCAAAAACTGCTGAGGATTTGTTGGGAGATCTGTCGGGATTTGGTAAGTTCCGACGTGATGCCGGGGACCTACTGGAGGAGCTACAGAACTGGAGACAGGATCAGTTTGATAACTGGTCCCGAGACATGCAGCAACAAATAGATGAGCCTAACTCTTCTCTCAGGTCAGATGGGTTTGTTTCCTGTAATTAACCCTTTAAGCCCTCATGATGCATTAAAGCATCATTTTACATCCCTGAAAACAGACTTAATTTTTCTACAACAAAGGGTTTTAGAATGAAAATTTCCATGAAACTGGTTTACCAATACATGGCAATTGTCTTTAATTTTTAAACCACATCAAATCATCTTCATCCACTACAAGTCGAGAATTGTGACAGCAATTCGCGGCTTGTAGTGGATGAAGATGACAATGGTAAATTCAGGCTTCAAAGGGTTAAAGGGATATTTCTGTCACTTTATGATTGGCAGATATTAAAATATTTTCTCACTTCATGGTTTTTACTCTAAACACCCTTGTTGCGTTTATGGTATATTTTAAAAAATTTCATGAAATAAAAAGTTGTGTTACGATACCGTTTCTTTTTTTCCTAGTTTGCATCTATACTATTGCCAAAAAGCAACTGCAGCCGGAGTTTCAGGTCGCTTCTGGGCGGGGGCCCTGGGGTAGTGGTTAGCACCGCTGCCTTTCACGCCAGAGTCCGGGGTTCGGTTCCCGGTCTCGGCGGTTTGAAAGAAACAAAAAATGTTTCTTCCCCATCCACGTGTGAAAGTCAGTATTGTGGGGAGCCTCCGTGACCGAGAGGTAGCGTGCTCGGCCTCAGACTGCCAGGGCTCGATTTATGAATCCTGTGTCTGGAGGACAGTGTCATCTTAATCATCTCACCATCCTCAGGAGGTTCTCCTGGCCCAGTTTAGCCTATATGTGCACAAAGGTGGCCTAAAGCCCGATTCATTTCATTTTATTTCAGGTCGCTTCTCTTGCTGTTTCTCCAATTATGCTATTGCTAAAAAAATTCTTTGACCTTTTGTACTTTATGATCCATCTCATTAGAAATGTTCTGAGCCCTCTTAACCCTTAAAACGCTGAATTTAAAACACATCGCGACCAAAGGTGTTTTTTTTCAATTTGAAAGCATTATAAATGCCTTTGTCAGTTCTTTATATTCATTTGAATACCTATGTTAGAGGTCTACGGCCATTAGAAATATTTTTTAATCTTACAGTGAGGGGATCGACTTTAGTCTGTAGACGTCTGTAGACGTCAAACGACTAAAGTCGATCCCCTCGCTGTAAGGGTTAATGTTTTATAGAATCGGGTTATTCTCACAAAAATCTGACAAGGTATTAGAAGGATTAGAGAATACATATCTGCAACCTTGCAAATTCATTCATGTGTAAAAGAATGATTACCAAAATTACAATGCGATAATAACGTCGTTTGGTTTTGTTCAGCTTGGAGACGAATGGACGTCTGATGGACCTGAATCATTCAGATGGCAAGCTGTACGTTAACTACGGAGACCGATTAGTCACCCTGCTGAGAGAGGTACGCGCCCTCACCACTATGGGGTTCCCCATCCCGGCTAAGGTACAGCACACAGCCATGGTCGGACAGAAATTCTACAGACATGGAGTTATTCTTAAGCAGGTATGGTGACTTAATCACTCTGTACAATGTGCTCTGATATTTTAGCAATATTTGTTGCATATGCATGAAATATAATTGAGAACAATTGAAGGGTCGGGTGCTAATCATGACTTCATTTATTATTTTGCGTAATTTAAGTATTTTATTCTTGAAGCATATTTATGATTTGATTTTATGATTATTGACATATCTTTGAATAGCTACATTTGAATGAAGGTATATTGTGTCTTAGATCATCAGCAAGATTTTAAAAAGTTGACCTCAGATTTGGAGAATTTTTTTAAATATTGACTCGCATGAAGTTTTGCATCATATCGGCAGGACCTGACTTCAAGAGAGTGAAAATGTATGACTTGGTGCCTGAAGGGTTAAATCTTTATTTTAATATGTAATCTATGATGTTGTCTGAAAGCAAGATAAACATTTGGATTATGCAGTGTTTGTACTCATTCTTAGTTAGCTCTTTCCTGTTCATTTGAATACCTACATTATGGGTCTACGACCATTGTAAATAGTTTTACTCTTACAGTTCGGGGATCGACTTTAGACGTCAGCATCTGACGTCTACAGATGTCAGATTCTGACGACTAAAGTTGTTCCCCGCGCTGGAAGGGTTAAGAAGCATTTTAAACACTTGAATTCAACAAAAAAATCTTTTAGGCCTTGAAATTGCTTTGAAAACTGGATATTCAGCAGCAAGTACTTGACAGGTCTTCAATTCTTTCATTGGTCAAGGGAGGTGCTTAAAACAAGTAATTTTAATTTCTGATTAATATGATTTATTTTACAGGTTGCCCATTTTTATAACACCATTGATGAGCACATGATACCCAGTCAGCAGGCGATGATGCTCGAGTCGGCTCTCGCTTTTGAAAGAATGGTCAAGAATCCTAAAACTGGTGAGAATTGATGAGGGCCTCACTATTCTAATTTTTAAATGTCCACGAAATTTTGCTATTTAAAATAATTGATCCATTGACCTTTATCAAAATTCTACAGACAGAAACATGACAATTTATACGTTATATTCAATTTAGCATTTAGTGACATCAAAATACAGGAATGATTTGTTACCCTTCCAATTTTTTAGGTCTAGGTCAGATATCTGTCAATGTCAACTCGAAGGAAAAACTCATACAGGCTAAAATTGTACAAGTTCCCCATGCATATTAATGTTGTGTGATTTTTCTATTCAGCTAATTAATTTAATAAAACTGAACAAATATATATTCTAAATCTGAATTTATGTTGTCTCCAGGTGCTGATGGTAAGACATTGGGAAATAATATTTTTTAAGAAGCACTCGCTTGTCACTCACTCTTGTCATTTTTCTTCACTCACCAGCTAAAGTGACAGAAACACTTCACACTCTTGTTTTGTAATGACACTCTAGCGCTACATTGTGTCCAATTCACTTAACTCTTCTCCTAGCTGCTGCGACCGTCTATACACTGGTAAAGCTGGTTTAAAACCAAATAAAACACCCTTGAAAATAATAAAATAGTTTGTAATTGAATTTTTGATATGTATATTTATCATGTAAAGTTATATTTTTCGTCATTTGAAGCTGGAAATTCCGGCTTCTAATGACAAAAAATAGAAGCAAACAATTCAGCAGTAAACGGGTTATTGGAAGACCTCTGATACATGTAGCTGGGGACACCCATTTTATGCCATATATCAAATTTAAATTATGTTTTCTGTATTTAATATTGTATGTATAAAAAGAGAATTCTTTTTCTCCTGGGGGAAGACCCGCCACCCTTTTTGGACCCACTCAAACATTTCTGGTAGAAAACCCTGGCATCAAATGCATTTTTTTGTCAGTTTTTGTTTGATTTGCTGAGCATTTTATCGGGTACTGCATACCATCAAGAGCAATGATGGCTTGATTTGATAAAATGCCCAAATGTAAAGCTGATGGAATTGTTATTTAGTTTTATTTTCATTCACCTGAGATGTGAATTGCTTCCACAATTCCCACCTCAGGTGAATGAAAGTGGACTGATTACATACAATACCCAAGTAAAAACCTGATGTCGACTACAGTAGACATTCTCTCTTTTTATAAGCGCCTGTATAATCGGTTGTTATAAGTAAAATATGCCTTAAAGCTTAAAACAGTGATATATGTTGGGACTTTAATTTCACAAATCACATGAATTTTCAGTCACTTGAAGTTGTGTTTCGCGGTAGTGAGACACAACTTCAAGTGACTGAAAATTCAAATTGAATATCTCAGTGCTCTAACGGTTAATAAAGGCTCATGATGTTATATTTTTGCCACACCAATTTTACCTTTATTCTTTTGATTCACCCACATTAAAAACGCTCTCACCCGTAAAATTTCAATAAAAGCTCCGGTATTCAATAAATATAAAATAAATAATAATCCCCACACACTGAACACAAATCCATAAAATTTAAATTATTTTATCTTTTTTTTAGATATTTCTATTCATCTTTTGCACTTATATGTCCTTGACTAGTAAAATTGAATACATTGTGCAGTTTCTGAAAATAATCTTTTTCTGGGGGTTGTTTTATCACTGGGAAATCTGTAAAAAAGAAGATCTAAATGAAATAATTCAGCAGCACAAGTGGTGAATGTCACTTTTTTGAGAAAGAGTAGAAGCATGAGTCCCCCTGATTAAGAAGTCCTATGAAATTGTATTCTTTTATTAAATGAATTTACAATTCAAATCATTATCCACTACAAGCTGCAAATTACTGTTGAACATGTTGAAAATTATAGCACTTGGATAAAGATGATATGCAGTTGGTGAAAAATTAAAACAAATGCCATATGATATATATTTTTCAAATAGTTTCATAAGAATTTCTGGGCTGTGGGAAAGTGCTGATGCAAAATAGATAGAAATATTTGTAATGGCCATAGACCCATACCATAGGTATTCAAATGAAGCGGAAAGAGCTTCACATTTATGATGGTTGAAAATAACCCCAAATTGAAATTAACCCTTCTCTTGGTTTATAGAAAAAATATTTCAGCGTTTTAAGGATCAAAGGGTTAAATGGATTTGACTGTAATTACAGGTAGTAAATCTAAAGGTGAAGGCGTTCAAGTGACGTGGGACAATCCTACAGAGCTGGAGTCATACATCAAGAAGCTGCAGGCGTCCGCAGACCGTCTCTCAACAGAGAACAGACGACTCAGAAAAAACCACTACAATGTCTGCGACAAGGTCGTCAAACTGATGGGGATAGATCTCCTGAGGCAGCAACAAAAGTGGAAAGACGGGCTACTGGATATACGGCAGATCATGGCTAACCTCGTACAACAGGTCTGTACAAAATAAACGCTAGATGTTAACCTAATGCTGGTTTAATCTTTGGTGGCA
This sequence comes from Flabesymbios commensalis, assembly GCA_964017125.1. NCBI lineage: Eukaryota > Metazoa > Annelida > Polychaeta > Terebellida > Flabelligeridae > Flabesymbios > Flabesymbios commensalis. Next base: position 79,481,247 of record OZ024913.1, on the reverse strand, counting down.
TCTGTGACACTGGGACAACATCGGGTCAATGTCTAGTGGTGCTTGCTAGTCAGCCTATGTCCAAAAGATTCTCCCTAAAGAAAGAATATTAATTGTAATTGTTATTATTTAATTAATTTGATTTTTATTTATTATGTTTTCTATTCACTCCATTTTATATCTTGTATTTATAACCGCAAGATAAAATTAGCTCAGTGTGTGTAATTCTGGCCAATTCTAGTCATTTCATGAAATCGAATTTGCCTATCGAAATATGTATATAACAATTATAAGGGTTTGAAAAACATTACTAATGTTAATTAACGCGAAGCATGACTAGCCGTTTTTAATCCATTTTATGATTCATTAAGATTTGAAAAGGTTCAGTCTCAAATTAAACAAATGTGAATCTTGAAATTACTGATAAATGTTGGGACTTAACTTTCACAATTTACTTTAGTGCTCAAAGGGTGCAAAGTGGCAGATACACCCTTTCAGTGCTAAAGGGAACAAATTGTCGAACTTCTATAAGCATCGCTTGCCTCAAAGCGCAGATCCGCGGAGGCGCTGTGCCGCGCTGTTTTATCCCAGCGCGTTGGGCATCACTAGTTCACAACACGACAGCGCACTTTTTAAAAATTCCCCCCTCTTTTTTTTTTCTGGGGAAAGCCCTGATACTGTAGATCTGGTAATTTTTGCGAGGATTTAATTCTCGCAAGGAGGACAAATTCGCGAATTTAAGAATATCGCAATTTTTTTTTTTTAATAGCGCTACTGAAGACAAATGAAAATTCGAGAATTCTATACTTTATTAAAAGTCACAAAATCAGAAATTTGCGAAAATTTTAACATGCACCAGATCTACAGTAAGCATTATTTTTTCTTCAATTTGTACGTGTGTTATTTGTCAGTGTTATGAACATAGACTGTTTTTGTGTTTTAGGGTTTCTCTGCAGATAACATGAAGCCTTGGAAAACGCACTGGGACAGACAGCTGTATAAGGCCCTGGAGCATCAGTACCAGATGGGGTTAGAGGCGCTGAATGAGAACCTACCCGAGATCAGAGTGGATCTAACTTATAGGTTAACACATTTATCACTCTAAATACCTATATCATATTTATAAGATCGGATTAGAAAACCTACCCGAGATTAGGGTGGACCTAACTTACAGGTGAACAAATTCATCACTCTAAATACCTTTATAAGATGGAGTCTAAATACCTATATCATATTTATAAGATGGGAGTAGAGGCGTTGAATGAGAACTCACCCGAGATTAGGGTGGATCTAACTGACAGGTTAACCGATATGCCAGCATGACACATTTTCAATAGAAGTTATTCAAGAGAAAATTGTATATTTCATTCAAATAAGGACTTCTGTGTCTTTATTATCTGATGGACTTCTCTCCTGTATTTTATCCAATCAGCTTATTTTAAAATCACCATGGTAACCATGGTGATTGAGCAGCAATTCACATCTCAAGGTGAATGTAACTGAGCAGATATAAGTGAGTGTTAACCTGTAAAACGCTGTATAAACCATAGAACTCAAAGGGTTTTTTTTAATTTGAAATCCTCATAAATATCTTAGTTGGCTCTTTCCGCTTCATTTGAATACCTATGTTATGGGTCTACGTCCATTATGATTTTTGTAATTCTTTCCGTGTGCGGACTGTCTTTATACGTCAGAATTTGACGTCTGTAGACGTCAAATTCTGATGTACTTGACGTGTGCAGACGTCAGATTCTGCCGTATAAAGAAGGTCCCGGTGCTGTAAGGGTTGATTAGGGTTCATGCCCTGAAAGCTGTACCTTAGATGTTTAAAATTTTGACCGGCTATAATTTGTCTATTGAAAATTAAATGTTTTGTTGAATTTGATACTCTCGCCTTCTAAGTTAGACTAATATTTATGGTAAAGATGTTATGAAACATATATTTTTCCATCAGTAAAACCTATAAAATGTAGGTGAACTATCTTTTTGTTTACTCTGACAGTGCAGGGATCGTCTTTATACGTCAGAATCTGAAGTCTTTTAGACAGCAGATTCTGACGTATAAAGTCAATCCCTGCACTGTCAGAGTAAACATGTTTCTGGTGGCCGTAGACCCTTTACATAGGTATTTAAATGAACCGGAAAGAGCTAACTAAGACATCTATGATGATTTCAAATTGAGAAAAACCCTCCATGGTCTCCATGATTTGTACAAAAATAATTCAGCGTTGTACGGGTTTAATGAACTGTATGTATTCGTTTTCAGACAGCAGAGGTTGCAGTTTAATCCGTCGTTTGAGGAGATTCAGGCCAGATACTTCAGAGAGATGAGAAAGTTTGTCAACATCCCCAACATATTTAAGGGTACGGGTGACACGCAGGAGAGTCTGATATTCCCCGCCATTATCGACAGAAACGCCACCGGATTCATCACCTGCTACAGAAAAGCAAATATACTCTTCAAAAAGCTGGCTTCTGTGCTTCACAAGTTCAAGGTTACTGTTTGCGTTTGACTATTCCCATTGTCAGGATTCCCCAATGTGGGGACTTTAGACGTTGTTCTGACATCTAAAGTCGGTTCCGCCCCTGAAAGAAATAAAATGTTTATAATGTCCGTAGACCCATAACATAGGTTTTCAACTGACACATTTATGATGATTTCAAACTGAAAAAAATCCTTTGGTCTCTTTGGTTTGTACAAAAATTGTTCAGTGTTGTAAGGGTTAAAGCGTTAAAATAAATAATTTTAATTTTCACTCACTTGAAGTTGTGTCTCCTACCGCGACCCACAACTTCAAGTGAGTGAAAATTATTCAGATTTGACCAGACAGTTGCAAATCTTGATGATTATTCCTTAAGACACAGAAATATTTTGCATAAACCACAGGAACCAAAGTGTTTCTTTCAGTTTGAAATCATCATAAATGTTTGTTCTTTCCGCTTCATTTACATACCCATGTTATGGACCCGGTCTATGGCCATTATAAATATTTCACTTTTTCAGTGCGGGGACTAACTTTAGACATCAGAATCTGACATCTATAGACGGTCCCCGCGCTGAAAGAGTGAAGCATTCATTTTGTTCCCAATGGCATTGATTTGATTGGCTAATAAAATTTTCAATGAAAAATGTCTATAGTTATGCTGAGCAGTCAAAGAGTATTTTTAGCCCCTTGTTTAAACCTTTTCAAGCTAATTGGAAGAAAATAAAATGCAACTGAAAATGACAAAAATGAAATATTTTGTGATAGATGCTGAGTTGATCAAAGAATTCACTTCAGAATCTATCTATTTACCATAAATAAAAATATCCTAAGAAATTACATGAACATTTGCAATTTTGTATCAACAGGAAAGGGCTGGATTGTCAACTTATTTTGAAAAAAATTTAAAGAGAAAAGGTTGAGGCAGAGACCAAAAAATTGTATAGATGGCTACTATTATTTATTCATTAAAACCCCCACAAGTGAGGAAAACATGTATATTACATACATACAAACGTATCACAGATAAGAAATATCACAGTATAATGCATTAAAAGCAAGTCAATACATACCAAGAATCTTTTATATGTTTCACTTATATAATGTAATAATGCATTTTGTTTTAGGAATGGGTTGTTTTGGGAAGTCTGGATCTAGATGATTTTGTTGAGAATCATGTTAACGGAGAATGGGAGAGAAACCTCAAAGCTCTGAAAATACGAGGAAGAGACGCTGAAAAACTACCCAAGTGAGTAGACCTGAGATACGTAATTTTTACCCACTTTTTACGGTTATAATTATTCCAGAACAGATTACAAATAGCATATTTGCCGTTAGTGGTTCTCATTGACATACCCCAAAAAAATACAGTTGCTGCTGTAAAATTTTCTTATTTTATCGCAATAATTATGAACAGATAATAATATTAGTTCACCCTTTCAGCGCGGGGACCGTCTTTGGACATCAGAAACAGACGTCTGAAGACATCACATTCTGACATCTAAAGATGATCCCTGCACTATGAGAATTTAAAAAAATATAATGGCCGTAGACCCATAACATAGGTTTTCAATTGAAGCAGAATGAGCAAACTAAGACATTTATGATTATATCAAATTGAAAAAAAAACATTTTTGGTCTCTGTGTTTATAAAAATATTTTTGCATTGTAAGGGTTAATTAAGGGCTGTGTTATTCTTTGTTCCCGCACTGTACAGGTATATGTGGCGGTTTGAAAGAAACAAAAATGTTTCTTCCCCATCCACATGTAAAACTCAGTATTGTGGGGAGCCTCCGTGACCGAGAGGTAGCGTGCTCGGCATCAGACCGTGCTCGGATCATCTCATCATCCTCAGGAGGTTCTCCTGGCCCAGTTTAGCCTATATGTGCACAAAGGTGGCCTAGAGCCCGATTTATTTCATTGCATTTTCTCTCTGCTCATATAACAGGTAGTTGCATCAATCACTGTTTCTTTTCTCCCCTCTGTTCCAGTGAGATCAAGGTAGACTGTATCTGCGTCAGTTTGGCTCCGGTAAAAGCTGTCATTGATGATCATATACAACATCTGTTTGACGCTCTACTCAACTCACTGAGACGCTCTATCAACAACGATGTGTCTTCGATGGATGGCTTTCTCACAGAAGCTATGGATACGCTTGGCAAAAGGCCACAGACTGTGGAAGAAATCGGGGAAGCTAATGGCAAGCATGCAGAATTTAAGAAGGCAAAGTCTGAGGTAATGTGAAGTCATTACTTCTTGATTTTTTAAGTACAACTGTGTCTCTTTATTTACTAATATCAATTTTTTCAAATCTTTATAAAAAGTATAGATTAGTTTAGATGGATGAAATTGATAGTAAAAATCAATTATATGTAATTGAGTATTATGTCGATATATTACATATTATTGATTATTGTTATTATTAAACAGCTATATTGATATTTATATTCACTTTTGAAATATTATATAATATACAGGGGAGTGTAAGCTGATCTTTTGCTCATAATTCCCCGCCCTGTGCAAATTTGATTTTAAATAAAATGTTACTTTTTATTGTGCAGATCGTTGGTAAGTTTGATTCCGCTGACAGTAAGAATCGTTTGCTTCGTTCTGTGGCCGGAGGTGGATCAGATCAACTGACGAGTCTACGAGGACGATGGGATAAGTTTGAGCTGATGATGGAGAGCCATGAACTGATGGTCAAAGAGCAGGTGTGTGACCGGGTAGCCCTTACAGTGCGGGGATTGACTATAGACGTCAGAATCTGACGTCTAAAGTCGATGCCCGCACTGAAATGGTAAAGCATTTCTAATGGTCATAGATGCATAACATAGGTATTCAAATACAGCGGAAAGAGCTAAAAACAGGTGTGTGACCCGTTAACCCAGTGTTACACAGCAACCCTGTGTTACCCATTAACCCTTTCAGCGGACTTCTATAATCAATCCCCGCACTGAAATGGTAAAGCATTTATAATGGTCATAGATGCATAACATAGGTATTCAAATACAGCGAAAAGAGCTAACTAAGTCATTTATGATGATTTCAAAATGAAAAAAACTTTTTGGTCTACAAGTTTTATACAAAAATATGTCTGCGTTGTAAGTGTTAATGCTATAAAATTAATCCTCTGATTACAAATCATTACTATTAAAAAGTTAAAAAGTTAAATAAGTTAAATAATGAAGAATGACATGGACAGGGGCCATCCCACTAAACATCTTAAAATCATCTTAACTTTCTCTTTTTTGCATTAGAAAAGTTAGGATCATCTCAACTTTTCTAATGCAAATAACAGAAAATTAAGATGATCTTAATTCCCCAGGTCTCAAATTGGACAAAATATGAGTAATTTAACCTATTTTACCGTTAGAAGAGGTGTTTACCTACCACACACAACTTCAATTTTGTGTACCTGCTGAATTATCCTTTAAGACTTGGGACACAGTACATATGTAAATGCTCTGCAAATTACTGTAAATATATAATATAAAATAATGCTGTTATGTTGGACAAAACAGGGAAAATAGCTTTTGAGAAAGTAGATTTCCAAATAATTGTGAATATTAATGTTATGGTATTAAATGTCAGAACATTTCAATTCTGCATTTTGGATTTTTGTACTTCAGATTGACGTTATGAAGAGTAACGTGGAATCTCGTGTCAAGAATTACGAGTTGGAGCTGACAAAGTTTGAGTCTCGCTGGACTCAGTTGAAGCCGAGTGACGATGCACTGGAAGGAGATCACAATGCTTGTATGGCGGCCGTAACCAGCATCAGGGAACGTAAACAGGAGTTTGACGAGCTGGAAAAGAGCAGAGAAAATCTCATGTAAGCTAAACCTTCAACCCTTGTGCTGCTAGAGCTGTATATATATTGTTACACCCTTATGGTGCTAGAGCCGTATATATATTGTTTAACCCTTTCAGTGCGGGTATCAACTTTAGACTGACGTCTAAAGTTAATCCTAGCACTGTAAAAATAAAAATATTTATTATGGCCTAGGTATTCAAATAAAGCAGAAAGAGCTAACGAAGACATTTATGATGATTTCAAATTTTAGAAAAACATTTGATCGCCATGGTTTATACAAAAATAATTGAGCGTTGGGAGAGTCAAACTGAAAGCAATAATATATTTTGTGGTAGTTTCTCCGTTAATCAAATAATATAAATTGGGAGATTTTTTCATGAATAGAATATTTTTAGTCCTTTGAAGCAGGAAATTACATTAGCAATTTCCAGCTGTAATTGAATTAAAAATAGAAGCAAACTCTTCAGCAGAACACGTGTTTCTAGAGAAGGGAGTCGACCATCAGCTCTGTATCCACAGTTGACTTGGCTGCATTACAGCCCACAGGGAGGAACTGCTTATTGTTAAATTTGCCCTTTCAAGCCTGTATTTATTTACCATTGTCATCTCCATCCACTACAAGCAGCGAATTGCTGTCGCAATTCTCCACTTGTAGTGGATGACTGTCATTTAATGTGGTTTAAAAATTCAAGAAAATTACCATGTATTGGTAAACCAGTTTCATGGAAATTTTTGTTCTCAAACCCTTGGTTGTAGGAAAATTAAGTCTGTTTTCAGGGATGTAAAATGATGCTTTAATGCATCGTGAGGGCTTGAAGGGTTGAAAACAAATCTCTTGTAAAAACTACGAGTGTATCTGGTTGAGATGCTGATGTCTACAGACAGACCGCACTGAAAATATTTTTAAAATAATAATTGTAGATCCATAACACAAGTATTTAAATGAAGCAGAAAGAGCTAACCAAGATATTTATGAAGATTTCTTATTGAAAAACCCCTTTGGTCTCCATAGTTTATTCTAAGATGTTTTAGCGCTGTGAGGGTTAATAATTTTGTTCTATTTATACATCAGACTTGAGATCTGCCTGATCATTGAGTCATTTCTTTCCTTGGAAGACAAGTGAGAATTAAACCATTAAATTATTTACATACTTAATATAAGTGATATAAGTGAAGAAGTTTTTTTCCTGTTTATTTCTACAGCAATTTAGTGTTATGTTGTTTTTTTTTTTACAATATTGTTACCACGTTTGTCATGAATGTTTCAAGTCAAATTATTATAATTGCAAGTGATTTTTACCTTTTCTTGCTTTTTTTTAAACAAGGGAGTGAATTATCAGAGGATCTAGTTTGGCTGGTTTTGATTAATTATAAATTTCAGTATGAGCTTGGCTTGTAAAGTAAAGTTATTTAAATCTTTTCCCATTAAGATACAAACATTATCCAAAGGAGCTGTTTAATTTGTTATTTCCCTGGTAATAGTCAAGATATATACATAATGACAGGCAACATGTTCAGTTAAAATAATAACTAACACAGCAAATACTGTAGATCTGGTAATATTCATGAGGTTTTAATTCAAGAATCTCGCGAAAAATATTTTTATAATAGCACTACTAAAGAAAAATGGCGAAAATTACCAGAACTACTGTATTAGGTCTAACCTTTACAGTGCTAAATTAAATAATTTAAATCTCCCACGACCCACAACTTCAAATGGGTGAAAATTATTCATATTTGTTTAGGCTAATTTGTGACCAGATATCTTGATTTCTAAACACACATTTCATTCCTAATATCAGTGATTTCGTCGGCTTATAATGCGGATTAAAAATCGACTACAGTCACGCTTGGCAGGCTAGAGGTTGATTTTACTCTCATGATTTTACGTAAGATTTTAAAAGTTAGAATCAATTGTTGATACTCTTGTACAATTTTAGATATTTCAGTAAACGTGATATATACATCTGGTTTAATGTTGCTAGACTGTCTGCGACCTTGGGTCAAGGTGAATGTCTTGAAGCTAAATGTAGACTCACCTATTGTACAATGTGGTACGCCTTATGTTGTTGAGTGCCAGCAGGATAATTTGGTATTTGCTGAATTTACATAATCATAAGTGAAAACATCCCAATTATCAATCACACACAACCTTACTCTTACAGCGCGGGGAGCGACATTAGTTGTCAGGATCTGACAGCTGTAGAAGTCAGATTATGACGACTAAAGTCGATCCCAGCACTGTAAGAGTACACATATTTTTAATGGCCGTAGACCCATAACATAGATATTCAAATGAAGCGGAAACAGCTAAATAAATCATTTATGCTGATAACAAATTGAAAAAAACCTAAAAACCTTTTTTTTTTTAATATTTAGCTCTTAACCCTTTCAATCCTGAATTTACCATTGTCATCTTCATCCACTACAAGGCGCGAATTGCTGTCGCAATTCTCGACTTGTAGTGGATGAAGATGATTTGACGTGGTTTAAAAATTAAAGAAAATCGCCATGTGATGGTAAACCAGTTTTATGAAAATTTTCGTTCTGAAACCCTTTATTATAGGAAATTAAGTGTGTTTTCAGGGATGTAAAATGATGCTTTAATGCATCGTGAGGGCTTAAAGGGTTAAGGGTTGAACAACTTGATGAATTGAATTGTCTTGTGCTTCATTCTTCTACAAAAAAAGTGTATTTGTTAAAATAATAGGCCTATTATTGACTGTTTATTATCCAGGAAGGATTGTGAACATTTTGGTCTGGATATCCCTGAGTTTCCCCTGGCAGCAGATCTCAGTGAGGATATAGCCGAGTGTGAAGGCATGTGGTCGCTGTTTGAGGAGTTCAATAGCGGAATGAAGGGCTTGGCCGAAGAGGACTGGATATCATTCAGGTTAGTACAGTGAAACCTGTGTTACCAACGACCTTGTTGTTGCCAGGTAAAAAAGTCCTGGTGACAAAAAGTCGTCGACAAGAGGGTTGACTTTCTAGTATTGTGACTGTGTCTGTCTATATGAATTTGTTATCAAATTCAACCCAATGTTGAATCAACAGTCTACAACGCTGGCCCAACATTGGTCCAACATTATTATTGTAATGCAAATGCAAACAGCTTACTTGAAAATAAGCTGTTACTGCCGTGTGGCTCCAATGTTCCCAGGCACACATTAAATATCTTTGAGCCCCACGGCGTGTGATTATACATGTAGATATATATATATCCCGCCTACATTTGATGTTTTTTCTGTACGTCACAGAGGGGCACGTGGTAGCTAGGGGTGGATAGCCAGTACAAGTAAACCCCCACCCGCCAGACGGTAATCAGGCTGTTGCGTCATTGATGGTGTGACATTTTACTGCCACAGGCCAAGGGTAACCTGCAAATATTTTACCAACGCATATCATCTTCGAATGTGTGCACGACGATATATAAAATGAACATTGTATTTAGATGCATTGGAATGATGGAAATGAGTTGGCGAAATATGAATATACCGGTATCAAAAAACTTGATAAATAAATTTCACATAATAGGAAAAATTTCAAACGTGCAAGCCCTAGAATGTCCTCTTCAAGTTAAGGCCTGGTCGACGACGTTACCTGCATTCTCCCGTCGTTACAGCACGTGATGTGTGATGACAGACGGGCATATACATATACATGCTCTGCGGTGCACTGATCGCATGCGCCAGCATCTGGGATCAGCCAGATTGATGGTACAATTTGTAACCCTTCAGTCCCCAAATAAAAACAGGGTAATGACGCACCGTGGACATCAGTGAAACTATTACCTACACAAACAAAAACATGTCCCACACATCTGCGAATGAGCATGTTACTCTCATGCAATAACAAAAATACTGTAGGATGGTTCACCGGCGGTCCAGACATTAGCCCAACGCTGAGCCTACCTGCCACTCCAGCCTCTGGTATGGCAGACAGTCACTGTGCCCAAGTGGCAGCAATATACTGTGCCGACCCAATGCTGTTTCATTACACACTGGCGGCGGTTCGGACATTAACGCGGCAAGTAACTTTGTTTAAAATTATAGCCACCATTTGATGACAGCAGTCAAAACCAAAAAAAAATCGAAGGTGTTTAACACAGGTGGAAAATTCCCTCCTGCCAAATTATGAAGGTCGTAAGTTTCGTTTGACAGAAAGTCGTTGGTCGCAGGTCATTAACAACATAAAACTTATCCGTGCAAAAAATAAAAGTCGATGGTGACAAAAAGTCGTTCCTCTCAGGGGTCGTTGAACTAAGGCTTCACTGTATACGGAAATTATCCGGTTCACATCCATGTCAATTTAACCTTCAAATTATTCAATTGGAATTTTCATCCACTTGAAGTTGTGTCTCGCTGACGCGATTCACAACTTCAAGTGAGTCAAAAAAATTTCAGATTTATCTTTAAAATGTTTAAAAGGTGGTACTTAATGTGGTAATAAAATTATAAAAAAGCGAATATATTCGGGACCTGCGGTTGAGGGGTCAATTAGCAAGATCTCGCTCTTCACAACGTGTCTTGTTTTTGAACGCAACACAGCTAAATGTTAAGATAATCACATCGTCAAAATGTTTAAATGGTCGAAAATAGTTTGTAAATGGCAGGTGTAATAAAAATGGTCCAATACACATATAACTCTGATTTATTTATCCACTCACTCTCAAATTTTCACATTTTTATTCTCAATGTCAATATCATTTTTTTACTGGCATTGATTCTAAATTTTTTAATTAGTTTTGCTGACTCTCCACCCAAACTTTTGATTGATGATCAACATTTTTTTAAATTGATATTTCTGTTAATTTAAAAAAAATACAGTAGTTATTCGTTATAGCACGATTGGTGGGGTCCATTAATACGAATCGTGTTATAAGCCGATCGTGCTATACAAAATGGCTTGATTTGAACTAGTAATAGGTGGATATGACGGGAGAAACGCGAGATACGGTATTGGCTTACACGGGATACGATCATAGCGATCATATCATAACGTTTTTAGGGCCAACTGGAAGAGTATCGGAGTTTAGAAGATATATTATTTGTAAATATTAAAAATATGGATTGGTGAATTTCTCTGATCTAAACAGTAGAAGTTAAATTAGTTGAATCAGGGAATACGGAACTCACGACACCGGATTTAGGCTGTGTAAACGAGGCCGTGTCATGTGCAGTGTTTGATTACGTCATCAGTTTGAGGGTAGATGAGAGCTTGTCAAAAGTCTCGTGAAATATCACTCTTAACGTGAGATCATACGAGACGGTCAGACCTGTCAATCATACTGACAGCTCTACCGGCCGCTGAGATGGGAGGGAGATGTTGACCAATGAGCGTTCGAGCACGCTTGTCAATCAGCCCTGTCGGTGAACTGATCGAGGGTGATCTGTGTCAGCATATAAATATATTTATGCAACACCATTAAATCTATTATGCTAAAATAATTTATAAATTATTTAACAAAATGACATGTTTATTATAATCGTGTAATAAAACATTATAACACGAAATAATAATGTTTTTAAATCGGAAAATTAAACATCACAACACAAACACGATATTCCATTACATGTTTCTAAATCGCGTAATAAAACATTATAACACGAACACGATGTCTTTGCAATTTTTTATATCGTGCAATAAAAAAACTAGGCTACAACACGAATGTGATGTTTTTCCGAATCGTGTAATCATAGCAATAATGTTATTATTCATAGAATAACTGCGAAGCCTGTAGACTTGAAATGGTTGACACGCTCATTCTGCCAGGGCTTTCATTTTACTAACGGCGCCGAGCATTGCGTAACCGCCCGCCAATGGTCGATAAACGTTTAGGTCCTAGGAGATCGAGTTCATATTAAATTTATGTTTATTTAAAATAATCAGGGAATTAAAAACACGCAGATAAATACAATTAAAATGTTAACCAGCTTGAATGAAAGGGCTCTAATCATTGTGTCACCATGTAGTTTTAAATAGTGTACTATAGGCGTCAGGAAACATGATGTGCTCCACAGTGTTGTCCGAACATAACACCTTGCCAAAATAAACAAAAACGCTGCTTGACAGTTAAAGCGCTAACAGCCATACAATTGTGAGTTGTGAAGAAGGAGCAATCATCAAACGATCAACATGTCATCACCTCTGGCCATTGACCTATTTTATAACACGATTTAGAAAAAAACATGTTTGAATGTTAAACCTGCCGAATTAAGGTAATTTCATTGAAAAAATTACTAAGATAAAATCGTGCCCGTCGTATTCGTGTTATAATATTTTATAACACGATTTAAAAAAACAAGTTAAAAACGAGCAAAAAATATCTTATTGGTCCTATTACACGATTTTAAAGACTTGCAAAGACAGCGCACTCTTACACGATTAAAAAATACATTTAAAAAACACCACACTCGCGCCATGAATCCTTATTACCGGATTTTAAAAAGTTATAAAAACATTATTACTGGTGCTACAATATTTTATTACACGATTTAAACATGCATTAACTTTTTCGTGTAGTTGCATTTCTGAGACAAATTGTGCACGTCATATTCGTTTCATATTATTCTATTACACGATTCGTGTTATAATTTATAGGCCCTCATGATATTTAAGTTGAATTCGCGCTCAGATACGGGATGAAATACTGTTGTTCTGAAAGGGTGCCGTCATGTACCTTACCACTGGCCGGCGACGTTGTCTAAGCGCCAAGCGTGAAGGATTGCCGCTATTTATAGACATTAACATTAGCCGTGGACCAGGCGACCGCTTTGTAAGGCCGGTCAGCGCTAGATTAACGTGTGAATGGATGCTGGAATATTTATAACACGATTTTTCTGGAAAAAATGGTTAAAAAGATAGTGTAAAATTTTGGGATCCATGGTTTCATCGTGTTATATCCGATTCGTGTAGTAACGATTCGTGCTATAACAGGTAATTACTGTACCTTGATTATTACTTTTCTGTTCTTATGTTTGTTTATAAAATGACACAGAAATTGCAGACAAAATTTGTATCACCAACTTTTAAAAAATGACAAGCTAAAAATGATCTTTTTTTCTCTTATTTTGTATTTAATGTTTGCTTGTTGTTATAGGAGTCGTTACTATCTATTTGAGGAGCATCTGGGTCAGTGGTATGAAAAACTGAAGACAGACGAGCCAACCACGATGACCGTGAGACTGCAGAAAGAAATAGAAAAATACAAGGTAAATACAGGGTATTCTTTAAGCCTTAATGCGGTAAGTTGTAAAATTATATTTTTACCTACTTAAAAGGGCGCCTCCCTATGTCGACCCACAAAAATTAAGTGGGTGAAAATTATTCATATTTGTTTAGTTTGAGATCTAACATTTGCAGATCTTGATATTTAGACTTTGACTTGATTTTGAAATTGCAGCAGCAATTAACATCTCGAGGTTAATAGAAGTAACAGTAATTTGGTGCTACATTATTTTTCCGTGTTGACCTTTCGACTGTCTGTCCGGTTGATCGTTTGTACGTTTGTTCTTGTCATCACAATAATTCAATAGCCACTACAGCTAACAGTGATAGACCTCATAGGCAACCTTGACCCATTTTTAAAGGTCACAGAGGGAGATAAAGGAAAAAAGTTTTGTCATTGCGATATCTCCACACCTATAATTTGTATTGCTTTTAGATTAATAACAGTGATCCACATGATGAAACTCATGTCAAGCTCAAAATTGATCTTGACCTATTTGTCAAAGTCACAGAGGCCTCCCGCCGAACACCACCAGCTTCGGCTACTACTCCAACATAGTCTAACAGATTTAATTTATACAAACATTCAACCGACAATTATTTTTACCAAATGTCCAGGTGAAAGGTCATGGTCGAATATTTAAAAAAAATGTCTTGTTTGTTAATTAACATTGTCCTCACAATATCTCACAAAACTGTAGGTCATAAGAGACATATACCTCATGTGATGGCAGAGGCATACAATTGACGAATATGCGTCAAAATTCCCTTCTAGTTGATCTTGCGTTGTGAATTGCGGAAGCATAATGACATGTTTTTGTGCACAAAAAATGTAGACATTGTATTATTTGCATCGTACCTGAGCAATGTGGTGTCTACTTTTTACAGAATGTGTTGCCCGTGCTGAAGTGGGTGCGTGGTGAGCCGCTCTCACAGGATCATTGGCTGGAGCTGTTCAGAATGATTGGATTGCCAAAAGGAACCACACTCGAGAAGCTGAGGTTCGGGGATATAATCACACATGCCAGTGCCATAGTCGCCAATGCTGATGCTCTCAAGGTTTGCTTAGGATTTTTTTTAATTTTTCAAAATTTTTGAGGCAACACAAATTCTTTCTTTTCGCCCAAAATTATATAATTTTCTTGTAAATTATTGCATCAATGATATAATAATTATTATTTATCTATTTTAATGTTCTAGACAGCTGAAATCCTCTCACTTGTATACTCCGAAACATATAATATTGTCAACTGTAAACTTTTGCAGTATTGAGAATGAAAAAATTGACTGAGAATAATAATGGGGGATTATGTCATTACGGCACTGTTTCGTCAATTGGAACACAATTTTTCTTGGTGATTATTATTGCCATTTTTATCAAACTGCTGAAAGCCAATAAAAAGCACATGCAATCTCCACTAACCCTTTCAGTGTGGGGACCGTCTGTATACTTGTGAGATTCTGACGTATAAAGACGGTCCCCGCACTGAAAGAATTCCAAAATTTATAATGTCATAGACCCATAATATAGGTATTCAAATGAAGTGGAAAAAGCTAAATAAGACATTTATGATGATTTAAAATAAAAAACAACACTTTGGTCTCCCATGATTTATACAAAATATATTTCAGCGCTGTAAGGGTTACCCCTTATCCTACTAAGTTAATTTATTACAATTTTCAGCCACTTGAAGTTGTGTCTCGCTACCGCGACCCACAACTTCAAGTGGGTGAAAATTACTCATATTAATTTAAGCACAAACATTTAAGAATCTTGATGTTTAGACACACATTTCATTCCACTTAACAGTGGTTTGATTGACAAATAAAACAGGTTAAATCAACAATAGTCGTGATCAGCAGGAGGAACGTTATTGTTATTTGTTGTTATGTAGGAGTTGAACCAGAGAGCTCAGGGCGAGGTGACAATCAGAGAGGCACTGAGAGAGCTGGATCTGTGGGGGGCGGCCGCCGTGTTCAGCCTCACAGAATACGAGGACAGCAATAAAAACAGCATCCGGCTCATCAAGGACTGGAAGGACCTCGTTAACCAGGTAGCTTTGTACAACAGCAAATTGTTGATATAAAATCAAAAATAACATGTTTTCTTAATTTTTCTCAATTATGGGGTATTAATATATTGTAAAAGAAAGTGTTCAGTGTTCCACCAGCATAACCCATGACAAATTTATCAAATTAAAAAAAATAGACTCACTGGCTGCAATTTTTTCTCAATTACCCTAAATCTTATTGTTCTAGCTGAAGCATACATATGAACGAACTTGTTAAAAAATAGTTTTTTTGCTGTTTTAATTTAATCAGTAATTTGACTCTGTAACAGAGAGTTGCTTTCATCTATGTTCAGAACATCTTTTTCTAATTTTATTTTTACTTGTGCGATTGTTCCACTTTTTGTTTCTTTGTATAAACTACAAATTAATACAGATGGACTGAATTTCTTTCTTTTATTGTTTGGAGAAAAGTGGGTTTTTTTCCTTATAAATAAAATATCTCTGAATAAACGAAAGCCTGAGAATAAGCTTAAGTTATGACCTTCCTAAATCACTGTATGTTGTGTAGGTTGGAGACAATCAGTGCTTGCTGCAGTCCCTGAAAGACTCCCCATATTATAAGATCTTTGAAGATAAGGCAAGTATATGGGAGCAGCGGCTCGCTGACCTGGATGAATATCTACATAACCTCAATCTCATCCAGCGTAAGTGGGTCTACCTCGAGCCTATTTTTGGCCGTGGAGCGTTACCAAAAGAGCAAGGAAGATTCAAAAGGGTGGACGATGACTTTAGGTGAGGAATAAAATCTAATTAACTCTATTTTTGTAAAAACCATGGAGTCCAAAGGGTTTCTTTCAATTTGAAATCATCATAAATGTCTTAGTTAGATCTTTCCAATTCATTTGAATACCTTTGTTATGGGTCTACAGCCATTATAAATATTTTAATTCTTTCAGTGCGGGGATCGTCGTCTATAGACGTCAGATTCTGACGTATAAAGACTGTCCCCGCGTTGAAAGGGTAAACCCTTATCCTGCTGATCACTGCTATTGTCGTTTTTCGGCCTATTTTATTGGTGGATCAAATCAATGATATTTGGTATTGTGTGTATTTAAACATCAAAATTTGCAAATTTTTTATTTCAGATTTAACAAATATTCATAATTTTTATCCACTTGAAGTTGTGGATTGCGGTGGGTGAAAATTTAAGAAAATTAACTCGGCAGGATAAGGGTTAAGATCTAATTAAATAAATGTAAATTTAGAAATTCTTAACTGTATTCTGCATTTAATGTTCTTTTTTGCTGTTGGAAGAAATAATATCGAGAAATGATTATTATGCAATTTAATCATTGCAGTAAGTTCTTGTTTTATTATGTTAAAGTTTAGGGTTTTAAAAAAGGGTAAAATTTGCAAATATGTTTCATCCAACATGATTTTGTGACTGTACTACAACTATATATTTACAGTAACTCGTAGATATCGGTTCTGGAGCATTTGTTTGTTACATAATCTTCAGTGGAGACATAACCATTGATGCAGACAATCGAAGCATGTTTAAAATTATTTTTTATTTTGTCATACAGAGCTATCATGCAGGACGTGTCTCGTGATAATCGTGTGGTTTCTCTGGTTGGACACTCGGGCTTGAGAGGACGACTCACTCAAATGCTGGATCAGCTGGAGAGATGCCAAAAATCACTCAGCGAATTCTTGGAAGTTAGTTTAAATTCAAGTCATTGCCTATAATTTTCCTTTTAATACATTGTCATTTTTCTATTACAACCACAACTATAACAAAAATAACATTTCACCTATTGAAGAATTTGACCATATTTTCATTCTCTGATAGCTGTGACTTGCTACCACTTTAACCAGGCCACTGATCCCATACCGATAACCAATACATAAAATTGCCCTTAGAAATATTATTTTGATTTAAAATCCTATTACATTTAAACTCAACTGGTGAAGAATTTCAAAAATGCCTTTTCCACTTTGGATACCTATTTGATTGGATGGCAACCATTATAAATACTTAGACCATTTGAGGCAAACACTGACTTTTGCTATCAGATTCTGATATCAAAAGTTGGTGTCTGCACTGAAAGGGTGTTTGTTTGAAATTTTAAATGTCAATTTATTTACCAGGAGAAACGTTCACAATTTCCGCGTTTTTACTTCATTGGAGACGATGATTTGCTGGAGATCTTGGGCCAGTCTACAAACCCGACGGTGATCCAGACTCACCTGAAGAAGCTCTTCGCCGGGATCCATAGCGTGGACTTTGATGAAGGAAATAAAAACATCATCGCCATGAAATCTCTGGATGGAGAAATAGTACCCCTGAAACGCAAAGTAGAGATCATGCCGGAAGTAGAGGTACAGTCATCAGGCTATAAACTAACCCTCTCAACACACAGTTATTCATTCTTACTTACTTTACCTTCAAATGTGAATTGCCGCCACAATTAACATCTCGAATGTGAACGGAAATTACTTATTTCACTAACCCTTTTCCTGCTGATCACGACTGCTGTCATTCTTATTATGTTTTATTAGTCGACCAAATCACTGTTATTTGGAATGAAATATGTGTCTAAACATCAAGATTCGCAAATATTTGTGCTCAAATTAGACAAATATGAGTGATTTTCAGCTCCTTTAAATTGTGGGTTGTGGTAGCGAGACACAACTTGAAGTGGCCGAAAATTTAAATCAATTATCTTAGCAGGATAAGGTTTAAGCCTTAAGCTGCTAGGACCGTATATATTCGGTTTTAAACAATTTTCAATCCGAATTAAATACCACTAAAATTGGTAAAATAATCTGTGGGAGATGCTCTGCTATTTGTTTTTTTTACAATTTGAAATGTGTCTATTTTACATAAATAGTAATATTTTTCCACCCATTTAAAGTTGAAAGTTATGTCACTAATTCAAATTTTGATTGAATAAAATAATAGCAAATAATCTAGTGGATAAACAGTTGGCCATATGTCCTTAATTAAATAAATTGAATTAAGTGACTACCGTATTTTCCGGGTTATAAGACGCGACTTTTTTATTTTTAAAACCACTTTTAAAGGCTGGTGCGACTTATGCTCTGGTGCGACCTTTCTATGGTTTTCAACTCTGCCGAGGACAGCTGAAAAAATCTAGAGTGGCCTCTACCCTCTGTCACGTAATGACGCGATTGCCGTTCATGAACCGCTGACGTCATATCATCGTTTGAGGCCATTGTATGTCAGTTTTAATACCATTTGGAAATGTTATTTAGTTTACTATTGATTATCTTGCATAATGCTTAAAAACTATTTATTTAATTTACGATTAATTGGGTAAGAATGTTTGTTTGTTATGATTGTGTTTGTGTGTCAGCCATTTTTCTCTGCATCCGGTCAGTATCGTCAGCATTCGCTAGGGGGCGAGACAATCGTAAGCAATTTACCGCATAAACACATCTATAGTGGAAGTCACATTAACCTCTAGCGCAAGTTTTTCGTCGTTTTCTCAGTCAATTCTCAATCGATTTTCATGAAATTTTACAATTACTATTATCGGGTCCCCTGCCAAATAGCATGAAATTTTTATGACAAAATATTCTATAGCTCAAAAGTTAGACCATTCGACATAT
Organism: Flabesymbios commensalis; assembly: GCA_964017125.1. Lineage (NCBI taxonomy): Eukaryota > Metazoa > Annelida > Polychaeta > Terebellida > Flabelligeridae > Flabesymbios > Flabesymbios commensalis. The sequence goes on along the minus strand of OZ024913.1, from coordinate 79,462,096 downwards.
AGTAGCATAAATTTATAATTACGACGTCCCTCTATAAACCCATTGAACTGTTTAAGTTAAAGTCAGTTTTAAGCCATGAATTGCATTACATGCCAGATGGTCTAACTTTTGAACTATGCAATATTTATCAATGAAAATTTCAAAGCGTTTGGCGGGGGACTTGATAATACCCCTTGTTAAATTTCATGAAAATCAGTTGTGAATTGACTGAGAAATCGCCGAAAAACATACGCTACAGCTACAAGTTGTTGTTATTATTACTTAGTATTCACTGGGCTATAACCTAAATCAATGCCCTTTATCGACATCGCCACCTGGTGAGTGTGGGTCAGTTACGGAAGTGGGAGCTCTCTGATGAGGTAGAAAAGAAAACAATGGCGTCTGTCTTTCATACATGGCATTGAAATAATTTCGAATAAATTACTAAATTTTATGTTCACGTACATTGAACAATATATTAAACACTTTTATTAGTTTATTTTTAATTATCTTTCTACCAGGCTATTAAATAGCATTGACTCTCTCCTCTTCTCTTGCTATAAACGTCAATGTACTGACACCTGACTTGAATATCGTCAGACATGTCTCTGAGCCTGGTGCGTCATATCTGCCGGTGCGACCTGTCTATGGTTCGAGCCTAATCTTGAGCCTAGTGCGAATTATACTCCAGTGCGACTTATAGGCCCGCAAATACGGTAGTATCAACAATAGTTTTTTTTTGGTAAATGACTAATGCTGATATTTTATATGTTGTAGATATGGTTGAGTAAGCTGGCAGATGAGATGAAGAACACCCTGATTGAGTTGCTGAAGGAATGTTTGAAGGATGGACGCTCCCAGAGGGGAGGTGGAATCGATCCGAATAAATACCCTTCACAGGTTAGACCCTACTAGAAATAATATTGCTATTTATAAGTAATAAACATTTGCAAAACTGAAATAATTGATTAATTGATGGTCTTATCACATACGATTTAGCAGGACTAGGTTTAAATAATGTGATGAAGGGGTTTGTCTGAATTGTTCACATGGTCTACAGATGAAACCCTTATTTGGTGATAGGTAGATCTTGAAATGTATCTGTCAAGGTGTTAAAGGCTTAAAAAAGTGAATTTCAAGAGCTTTTCTCTATTCTGCTTTATTCTGTTAAGGTTTTTGGTGTTGCTGTGATGATACAGTTCACTGAGCGTTTATTTTTCCAGGTTTTGGTTGCTTTACTGACTACCTTTTTCTGTTTTCCAGGTTTTGGGTGTTGCTGAGATGATCCAGTTCACTGAGCGCTGTGAAGAAGGAATCCGGTCTCACGGTCTACATAACCTACAGAAGGAGCTGGAGCAGCAGCTGGAAGGATACACTAACGTGGATCTAGGAAGCGGAGAGTCGAGCGGCGGGGAGCAGGACACCGCCATGCATGTACTGGATCTCAAACTGAAGGCCCTCATCCTGGACACAATTCATAACATAGACGTGATCGAGCAGCTGATCGCATCCAATGTTAAACAGGATCAGGAATGGCTCTGGCAGAAACAGCTCAGGTGAGATATTGCTTATGATTTTTTAACCCTTACAACGCTGAAATATTTTTATATAAACCATTGGACACCACAAAAGTTTTTTTCAATTCGAAATCACCATAAAGGGTCTATTTATCTTTTTCCGCTTCATTTGAATACCTATGTTATGTGTCTACGGGCATTATAAATTCTTTAATTCTTTCAGTGCTGGGACCATAGCAAATGTCATGAGACAGTACAGCATGATCCTAAACAAAACAATAACTTCAAATCAATAAAAATTGTCCACACATGTGCCTGCAGTTCTTATTTTAAAATGTATATTTAGTGTAGTGCTTTAAGGTTTATCTGATTATTTTCATGCTTTACAATCACAAGAATAAGATTTATTTTTCAAGTTGATATGTATTCTATATATCTATGTTATTAGTTATTATTTTTGTATGTTAATCTAGGTACAACTTGAGAAGTGATGGTATATGTATTATGAAGATGGTAGATGCAGAGTTTGACTACACATATGAATACCAGGGAAACGCAGGAAAGCTTGTGCATACCCCCCTGACGGACAAGTGCTACCTTACATTGACACAAGGTGAGAAAAGGCTATGGCATCTTGTCAAATCCCAGAAAAAACTCGGAAGTGTGTGGGTGGGTGGGTCAAGCCCCCAACTCAATTTTTTTTTTGTTTCAAAAACAAAAAAATGCTTAGGGGGATGGATGGATGATCCAATCCAATTTTTTCTTGGAATTTTTGGATTTTTTTCAACTGGAAAATACCCCTAAGCTGAGGTCTAATAAGTTTACCTAATTAAATTTATGTGTTTAGTTATAACTAACTTGAAACATTTGAAACCCTTAGAACACTGAGCTATTCAATTTAAATTTTCGGTCACTTGAAATTGTGTTTCAAGTGAATGAAAATTTATGTTATTTGTGAAATCTTAGTCCCAATATATATCAGTGTTACAAGATTGAAGACGTATTTTACTGTGAACAGCTCGTTATCAGGGGTTCTACAGGTGCTAATAAAATATAAAGTCCACCGCAGTCGACATCAGTGTTAAAGGGTTAACCCTTTCAGTGCGGGGACAGTCTGTAGACGTCAGATTCTGACGTGTAAAGGCGGTCCCCGCACTGAAAGAATTAGAATATTTCTAATGACAATAGACCCATAACCTGGGTATTTAAATGAAGCGGATAGAGCTGACTTAGACATTTATGATGATTTCAAATTGTAAATACCCTTTTGTCTCCATGGTTTATACAAAAATAAGTCAGCGTTGTAGGGGTTAAATTTTTATAAGCTCACATGGTGATAACTGAATAGATGACCTATAATATGTCAGTGTTAGCTAGTTTTTTTGTTACACTGAGTCTTAATCCTTGCAGTCAGCTGTTGAACATATATTTTTTTTTGCAGCCATGGCCATTGGAATGGGAGGAAACCCTTATGGCCCCGCAGGTACCGGCAAAACTGAATCTGTGAAGGCTCTCGGCGGATTGTTTGGACGTCAAGTGCTGGTTTTCAATTGTGACGAGGTAAGATATATTTAAGAATACACAAGAAAAAAATGTCAAACACACTGGGATATGGACTAAATTTTCAGATTCTCGACTTAATTTTTTTTTGGTTATGAGAATTAGAAAGAAAAAAGAGCACATTTAATTATGAATATATACTGCAGTTTTATCTAGTCTAATAATTATCTTACATAATTTGTAATGGGACTTTTTTAATTTTTTTAAGACTAGAAACTTTCACTATTAATTCTAACCTACAGCCGAGTCAAAATATATAGATACATTCCAAAAATGGGCTTTCTTGAATTTATTGTCTACGTGTCAATTGTATTACAGTATAGCTCTTTGTTCAAGAGGTGTTTATTTGTCATGACAACTGTATAATGATGTATAAGGATGCCTTGCGGCCAAGCTCATTATTGGTTCAATCATGGAAAGATTTGGTAAAATGATATATGATGAATTGTTAATGAATGTATTTTTATTTCACAGGGTATAGATGTGAAATCAATGGGTCGTATTTTCATCGGTCTGGTGAAGTGTGGAGCGTGGGGATGTTTTGATGAGTTTAACCGTCTGGAGACAGCGGTGCTGTCGGCGGTATCCATGCAGATCCAGGTGATTCAGGATGCCATCAAAAGCCGACTCTCTCACATTGAGCTGCTCGGGAGACAGGTCAGTAATGATTTAACCCTCAATATGCTGAAATATTTTATATAAACCTAGAGAACGAAGTTGTTTTTTTCAATTCGAAATCATGATAAATGTCTTTGTTAGGTCTTTCCGCTTCATTTGAATACCTATGTAATGAGTCTATGGTCATTATAAATATTTTACTTTTTCAGCACGTGGATTGACTTCAGGCATGAGAATTTGACTTCTATAGACGTCAGATTCTCACGTCTGTTATCGTTCGTTGTGCTGAAGGGGTTAAAAAATCGAATATGTATTCCACCTGGAACCAAATATATATGTATGTCTAGATATTTGGTTATTTTGGCTAGTTTCTAATTGAGACAATTTCAATAGTGTAATAAAAGTTTTTTCTTGCTCATTAGCCAATATATTAAACACTCAGGTGACTATACTTATCATGTTGATTTTGCTTAACCTGTGCTTTTTCAAATTTTCTAAGATTTTCTTCATTGTCACTCCACTAATGGGTTATTTATGTATTGAATTGTAATTTCTGAATGTTTTTCAGCTTTGCATAACTGAGAATCAATAGTCTATCTTTTGCAATTACCAACTTTTTATTCTACTGAAAGCTAGCATTCTAAACATCTCTGTTTATATATTTTATCAAATCAGGAACAATATCAGGAACAACTGAAATAATGTAGCAATCTGTACTAAGCATTCAATTATTCTGGATTATCAAAATAACTTTCCACTGCCAAAATACGTCACTGATTACTTTCTTGTTTTCTACAGGTTGACATAGATCTAAACTCAGGTATTTTCATCACTATGAACCCGGCTGGTAAGGGATACGGCGGTCGTCAGAAGCTGCCTGACAATCTGAAGCAGCTGTTCAGACCTGTAGCTATGTCTAAACCTGACAACGAGCTCATCTCTGAAGTCATCCTATTCTCTGAAGGCTTCAAAGACGGGAAAAGCCTGGGTCGCAAACTGGTGGCCATTTTCACACTTTCCAAGTAAGTGTCTTCGATGTGATCAGAAATAAGATCTGCCAACAAAATTAATGTTTTTCGGTTTAATCCATCCATTCCTTTCAGGACATAAATACTGCACATGGTGCTGTTGGAATAAATAAATCCATCAAAAATAACATTTTGAATATTCATTTATAAAAGAAGATATATTTTTCACGTTGATGTGGGAAAAAATTCCTTCTGACTATTCATTCAATATGAGGAAAATCAGTGGAATTAATTACACAATTTACACTCCAACTGGATTATACTGCATTAATCCACCTGCTGCATCACGTTATATTTGTATTTTTAGGGAGTTGTTGACACCACAGCAGCATTATGATTGGGGTCTGAGAGCCCTAAAGACAGTACTACGTGGCTGTGGTAGCTTACTACAAACCACGAAGAGAAACCTGGCTGAAGGACGTTAGTATCACTCACTGTACGAGGCTTCATGCAAACATAAGATATTGACCCAATGATGTTTTTATGTTGGGTCAGCGTCGTAGATGATGGACCAACATTAAATCAACATTGTGTCAATATCTCTGCAGGAGGCTTCAAGCAAACATGAAACATCAACCCAATGTTCTAACTCTTACAGTGCAGGGATTGACTTTAGTCGTCAGAATCTGATGTCTGTAGACGTCAGATTCTGATGACTAAAGTCCATCCCCGCACTGTAAGAACCAAAATATGTATATGGCTGTAAACCCATAACATTCAAATGAAGCGGAAAGAGATAACTAAGATTTGAAGATGATTTCAAATTGGAAAAAACCCTTTCGTCTCATTGGTTTACTTAAGAAAAAGAATGTTGGGCCAGCGTAAGAGACTGTTGGGCCGACATTAAAACAACAGTAGCGTCTCTTGTGCTTGCTTGGCTACATCCTCATTCACATGAAACTCGAATTGCTCATAATAAAAAATATTTATCATTTTTAAAATTATAAATATTTGTTAATCCTGCTGGATTGTTGCTATTTATTTTACATTTCCCCAGTTTAAATTGCTAATTTAATTTTCAGGTTGAATTAAAAAAAATGGAAAAAAATATGAAAAGTATGTGTATTTATTATGACCTTTCCCACCTGAAATTATTCACTCTACTGAGCATCCCCCCAATAATTATTGAATAAATTTCAATGGCATTTCATTTGTTTTGAAACTTTCTGAAGCAGCTTAACCCTTGTCCTGCTTCACCCGTATGTATACTGTTTCAGGCAGATTTTATACCAAATAATATGTCACGGAAATGGATGATATAGGTTGAGGTAGATGCTCAGTTAGTCAAATAATTCAATTTAGAAGATGTCTACAGTAGAATCTGCTGAGCAGCCACTCTTATCAGCAGCCAACCTCCTATGGGAGGACACTTGGCCATTCCCCAAGTAGTCATTTCCTATACAAATGAACCTCCTATGAGCAGCCACTTGCCTTAAAAGGCCACTTTTCCTGTATCACAAGGGTGGCTGCTCACAGCAGTTCTACTGTATTAAAAAATTTTTATTTTTTTTTCATTTGCAGGTGTAAATTGCGTCAGCAATTCCATCTTCAAATGCATGAAAAATACAATAGAAACAATTCGGCATGACAATGGATAAGAATGATCTAAATTTATTGCTAATTTTCATCGGCTTTTTGCTGTGTGAGTTGTCGGCAATGTACATCTTTAACCCCTAATTGGTAAAAAACATCGCAACCAAAGGGTTTTTGTCAATTTTAAATCATCATAAATGTCTTGGTTAGCTGTTCTGATTGTTTTGAATACCTATGTTATGGGTCTACGGCCATTAGAAATATTGTTACTCTTACAGCGCGGGAGCGACTTTAGATGTCAGATTCTGATGTCTAAAGTCGCTCCCCGCGCTGTAAGAGTTAAGTGGGTGATTATATCTGTTTGTAAGATTTGATTGACAAATTACAAATGTCCGTTCGTTATCTAACAGAGAAAGTGGATCCAGCCGGTGAACCTCAGTTTGTCGTACAAGCTCTCCGCATTAACACCATGTCTAATGTCTGTTTTTTATCTAACAGAGAAAGTGGATCCAGCCATAGAACCTCAGCTTGTGGTACAAGCTCTCCGCATCAACACCATGTCTAAACTCACATTTGCTGACAGTATTCGGTTTGACGGCCTGGTACGAGACGTGTTTCCTGGCGTACAGTTCAAGGATATTGATTATCCGACACTGGAGCAGGCGTTCCGTGAAGTCTGCAAAGAAAATAATCTCATCACAAACGACACACAGGTGATTCACTTACATCATATTCTTATTCACGAGGAGCTGTTAATTGCTAACACAATTCCCACTTCACTGTAAATAAAAATTACCCAATTCGATAAATACCCGTATTAAACTAAAGCAGAGATGCCCACCCTTTACTATCCTGCCGTAGTCACTACGACTCCCACTGCATTACATGCTTCTACGATGCCAGTCTATTTTACTACGATTTTTAGTGTTGTTAAAAAATTATTCATTTGAACACTAAAACAGCAGTCACAACCTCTAAACTCCTAGATTTTTTTTGTTTATTTCCTCACTCAACCTCCTACATTTTTCTCTATCACAATATTGGAATCTATGTTAAAGCTCTCACCATCCAGAGCATTCTTTCTGAGCTTTATATTGCACCGCCTAGAATTGGACATTTTTACTGAAATCAAAGCCAAATATGGGAAATATTTTTCATTTTCTTTGCCAACAAGGGGGATATCCCCCCTTTAGTATTGATTTGGGGAATCCACACCTGGACTGCACCTGGTGGAAACCCTGTGTGTCACTAGCAGATGACTGGTTATCTTTTATCTATGTTGTACATTACTGTTTACAGGTGAGGAAAGCTTTGGAGCTTTATGAGCAGCTGAGACAGAGGATGGGAGTGGTGGTGGTCGGCCCCAGCGGCTCAGGCAAATCAACACTATGGAAAACCCTGAAACTGGCCATGGCCAAGACGAACCAGGTGGTGAAGCAGTATGTGATGAATCCTAAAGCGATGCCTCGTACACAGCTCCTGGGGAATATAGACATGGACACTCGGGAATGGACTGATGGTGTGCTCACCTTCGCTGCCAGACAAGTGGTGAAGGAGCCACAAGGTTGGTTACTACAGGTCGTACGCCTGATTTCGCGAACCACGTTTTTGCTATTTAAAACCCTTTAATCCCTCACGATGCATTAAAGCATCATTTTACATTTCTAAAAACAGACCTAATTTTTCTACAACCAGGGGTTTTAGATCGAAAAGTACCATGAAACGGGTCCACCAATTCATGACAATTTTCTTAAATTTTTAAATCACATCATCTTCATCCACTACAAGTCGAGAATTGCGACAGCAATTCATGGCTTGTAGTGGATAAAAATTAGAATGGTAAATTCAGGCCTGAAAAGGTTAAAAAATATTTGCTAACTAATTATTTTTTTCATATTTATTCAACTTTGCTAGTTATGCAGCGACTATAGTTGTCATTTTTTCAGCAAAAAATACTTTACATCGCCTGATCCTTTCTTTTGTCATGTATGGTGACTGGTGCAAGTCATTTATCGCTCATTAAATCGCTGGGCGATATGATGTGAAATTCTGGAACATTGATATACATAATAAAAAAAGGATGTTGCAAGCTCGAATCTTTTTCAAACAAAAATTTTACCTGGGTATAGACACACATTTTAGTGAGTTAAATGAAAATGAAAAAAGTAATTTTTGCCAGTAAATATTCGAGCTCGAAATAGTGCCATTCCTTCAGTCCAGTACTGCCAAAAGATGTGCAGGATTGTTAACACTTGTTATTAGCCATTCCGATGTATAAACCATGAGGACTAAAAGTTTTTTTTCACTTTTTCCGCTTCATTTAAATACCTATGTTGAGGGTCTATAGCCATTATACATTTTAAATTCTTTCTTTGCGGGGATTCTAAAGTCAGTTCCTGTGCTGAAAGGTAATACCAAAATATGTCTTGAAAAACCATTGTACATAGTGCTGGAATGATTCCGTTTTGTTTTTCACAGAGGTTGAGTGGTAGATTGTTTGTGACAGTGATATTGATTCTATTCTGTTTTACTCATATTTATGCATAGATTGTTTATTATGGAGATATTGATTCTGTTTTGTTTTTTACAGAGATTCAGTCATGGATCGTTTGTGACGGAGATATTGATCCTGAATGGATTGAGTCCCTGAACTCAGTACTTGATGACAACCGTCTGCTGACGATGCCTTCAGGAGAGAGAATACAGTTTGGACCTAACGTTAACTTTGTGTTTGAGACACACGATCTCAGCTGTGCTTCACCCGCCACCATCTCACGTATGGGAATGATCTTCCTCAGGTATTAACCTTTATAGCAGTAAAATATATCGTCGCCTCGGAGCTGAAGGATCCTATCTGACACTCGCCAGAGTGGCAGATAGGATCCTTTAGCTCCGAGGCGACGATATTAACCCCTAAGTTGTTTTTAATCTGTTTTGTTATCCGTTTATATCACAGTTATTGTTTTCTCTTGAATGTTCTTGATTCAAAATATGCTGTATAGTGTAGGTGATTTCCAGCAATTCAAAAGGATACGAAATTGTTGAGACTCTTGGCTTCTGTCTATCGCATAACCCTCAAGCAATCACTCTTGCAATTTCTGCCATATTTAGTTCTGCATTTTGTATAGTTTAATTAACACTCTCTAATTTTTTTATACCAAGGCAGTGACTTTTGTCTACATCACAATAAATGCATCCCAATAATGTGGAGACTAGAATTAGACATCTCCATTTTCATATGTTGCTATCTTAATCTCTCTAGTCAACATCTATCTCTCGTGTGGGTTTATTACACTTACAGTAAGTTAACCCTTGTGCTGCTGGAACTGTTATAAATGTAAATTTGGTTTCAAGCATAGTTTCGATCAATAGAAATATCACTAAATTTGATCAAATATATTTTTTGGTAGATGCTTAGTTAATAAATTATTGAGAAAGTCTATTCCTCATAAATATAAATATTTTTCGTCATTTGAAGCTGGAAATTGCGTTAACAATTCAAGTTTCAAATGACTGAAAAAGAGAAACAAAGAATTCAGCAGCACAAAGGTTAACATAGTAATAGTTTATTAGCATTAGAAATTACAGTCTGTGAGCATACAATACAAAAATAATTATAATACAAACACTCTACGTATTTGAATACAGTGATGAGGACACGGATGTGAAGGCGCTGGTGAACAGCTGGTTGAACAAGCAGACTGAGCAGCAGAAAGACGTGTTGTCAGGACTGATTGAGGATTACTTCTACCGAGCCCTGGAGTGGGTCCTCAAGCAGGTCAGTAAATACATTTAACCCTTGGAGCGCTGAATTTTTTTATAAAAACCTTGGAAAGCAAAGGTTTTTTTCAATTTGAAATCATCATAGATGTCTTAGTTAGCTCTTTCTGATTCATTTGAATACCTATGTTATGGGTCTACGACCATTTGAAATATTGTTACTCTTACAGTGGCGGGATAGACTTTAGACGACTTTAGACGTCATAATCTGACGACTAAAGTCAATCCCCACGCTGTAAGAGTAAAAAATATTTCGAATGGTCGTAGACCCATAACATAGGTATTCAAATGAATCAGAAAGAGCTAACTAAGACATTTATGATGATTTCAAATTGAAAAAAAACCTTTGGTTTCCATGATTTATACAAAAGTAATTCAGCGCTTTAAGGGTTTTAATAGTTATATGATTCTTCATCCTCCGACTCGGTTACTGTGCTAACCCTGAAAGAGCTAACTGAGACATTTATGATGACTTCAAGTTGGAAAAAACCCTTTGATCTCCATGGTTTATACAAATATATTTCAGCGTTGTGGAGGTGAATTATGAAGGATGTCTGAAGGTACCATGGTAACTTGGATTTGAGAGTGATGGATCAATATGAATGTTTTACCAGATTAAAAAAAAAATTAAATCATTTCCTTTATGAAAAAAATAATAAAAATTTTACCTGCAGTGAAAAACACTTTCAGTAATTATGTTATTATCATAATAATCAGTGTATTGTTTGATTTATATCCATACAATAATTTGGAATAATTGTAAACTGCAAAATTTTTAATTTAATTTCAGCATGACTTTGTGGTGGATACCAGTCTCGTTGGAGTCGTCATGAACGGTCTGTCTCACCTGCATGGAGTCACATGTAAGGAGCACTTCACCGTCTGTCTGATCCGAGGTCTTGGTGGAAATCTACCTGTGGCAGTTCAAGCTAAACTGGCAAACGAGGTAAAATTGGTTCAAAAGCAAATTTATCATCCAAGTAGGCTTGTAGTGATTGCATTTGGTGCCACAGAACAATCCACAGAATTAGACAACCTTTAAACTTTAGAAAAAAAATACTTTTATTAATCTTAGTCCTGCTACGCCTGTATATATACAGTTTAACCCTTGTCCTGCTACGCCTGTATATATACGTTTTAACCCTTGTCCTGCCCAGCCTGTATATATACAGTTTAACCCTTGTCCTGCTACGCCTGTATATATACAGTTTAACCCTTGTCCTGCTACGCCTGTATATATACAGTTTAACCCTTGTCCTGCCAAGCCCGTATATATACAGTTTAACCCTTGTCCTGCCAAGCCCGTATATATACAGTTTAACCCTTGTCCTGCCAAGCCCGTATATATAAGGTTTAACCCTTGTCCTGCCAAGCCCGTATATATACAGTTTAACCCTTGTCCTGCCAAGCCCGTATATATAAGGTTTAACCCTTGTCCTGCCAAGCCCGTATATATACAGTTTCAAGCAGATTTTAAAACAAATAATATGTCACTGAAATGGATAATATAGTTTGTGGTAGATGCTCAGTTAGTCAAATAATTCAATTTTAAAGATGCATATTTTGGTTATATATAAATAATTTAATATTTTTCGTCATTTGAAACTGGAAATTACGCTAGCAATTCCTAACTTCAAATGAATGAAAACACATTATGCCAAGTTTTTCTCAATTTCTCTGACATTTTGTTTGTTGAATCGTGTTCAAATGCTTGAATCTGTTAGGTTTGAAGGGTTTAATTATTTATATCCAGGCATGATAATTTTCCGCAGATCTGCTGTTTTTGTTTTTTTAATTGTTTGTGGATCCGAAGTTTCCTTTTTTTATCATGAATATCTCTTGGATTTGTGGTTTCCGTTTTTCATGTTTCCTGTTTAATTAACTGAGTTTGATGAGCTGAAGTCCATAAAAGTATTTGATCAATTTCTCTGTCATTTTGGTTGTTGAATTATGTTCAAATGCCTGAATCTGTTAGGTATGAAAATACTTAATTATTTATATCCAGGCATGATAATTTTCAGCAGATCTGCTGTTTTTCGTTTTTTTAGTTGTTTGCGGATCCGCAGTTTCCCCCTATTTTGTCATGAATATCTCTTGGATTTGTGGTTTTCGTTTTTTTCTCCATGACCGGTTCTCATCCCTGGATGGCACCCAGCTCTCTAATTAATTTTGATTGATTCTGTTTTCCAGGTATACGGCTGGGTGGGAGAGATGCCACCAGATTCACGTCGACCGCTACACACATACTTCAATGAGAAGACCATGAGACTGGCCACATACAGCGATCAGGTGAGACGAGTTAATGGCGATCTTGTCAAGTTACCCCTTACAATGCTGAATTAATTTTGTATAAATCATAGAGACCAACTAAGTATTAGCGTAGAAAAAAACATGCAGCACTGGTGTAATGTGACTTCTACCATACATGGGTTAGGTGATAAAGGGTTGACTATTGTTGACTTTAGACGTCAGAATCTGACGTATAAAGATTTTCCTTTGATGAAAGGGTCGAGAGAAAGGGACGTGCCGCTTTGATAGAGTGCCTGACTGCCTCGCCAGTCTTGCATGCGTCCCAGGTTTAAATCCCACTGATTTGATGTCTGTGCTCGCATTCTCTGTAATTTAGTTTTTTTCCACTGATCAAGTTATTTATCAATGTGGTGCTTAAGGTATTTGTTATTTCTGTTGTCAGTTGGCTGAGGACGTTACAGTCGACCAGTTGAGCTCGGGTCAGCCTCCGATCATCAAGACGTCAGATGTACAGATGGGAATAGATGCCTTTGCTGCCTGGCTCCGTCCTGAAAACCGTCACCCGTTCATCCTGGTGGGCCCTGAAGGCTGTGGAAAAGGGTCAGTTGTCATGATAGCGGTCCGCTCTACAATACCTTTTATATTTAGCCCTTAAAGAAATATTTTTGTATAAACCATGGAGATCAAAGTTTTTTTTCCAATTTAAAGCATTATGAATGTCATAGTTAGCTCTTCCCGCTTCATTTCAATAGCTATTTTATAGGTCTACGGCCATATAATTTTTTTAATTTTTCCTCCAGTGTGGGGATCGATTTTCCACATCAGAATCTGACGTCTAAAAACAGTCCCCACGCTGAAATGGTTCAAGGAAGAATGATGTATACAAGTCCTCATTTTATCATAATAACCTGACAAATCAACCCTTGAAGCGCTGAATTCTTTTTGAAAAATCCATGGAGACCAAAGGGTTTTTTTCATTTTGAAACCATCATAAATATCTCAGTTAGGGGTCTACGGCCATTAGAATTTTTTTTACTCTTTCAGTGTGGGGATTGATTTTCCACATCACAATCTGACGTCTAAAGACGGTCCCCATGCTGAAATGGTTAACCATTTAAGCCCTCACAATGCATTAAAGCATCATTTTACATCCCTGAAAACAGACCTAATTTTCCACAACTAAGGGTTTTAGAAAAAAAATTTCCATAAAACTGGTTTACCAATACATGGTAAGTTTCTTTACTTTTTAAACCACATCAATTCATCCACTCATGTGGAGAATTGTGACAGCAACTCACGGCTTGTAGTGGATGAAGATGACAGTAATAAATTCAGACCTGTATGGGTTAAAATTGTTCAAAGCTACTTGATGAAGATGCAGATTTGAAAAAAAAAATTGCCAACTTTTTTGTCTAGGTAGCATCTGTACTCATGTTATTTTTAATCTATCTCAGTGAGAGGTCGCTACATTATAAAAACTGAGGGTTTTTTTCATGATGTCTTACTCCATCCTTACAATGCTGAAATTTTTCTGTATAAACCATGGAGTCGAAAGATTTTTGAATACCTATGTTATGGATCTAAATATGTTATAATTCTTTCAGTGCGGGGGTCAACTTTATACGTGAGAATTTGTTGTCTAAAGCCAGTCCCCCCGCTGACAGGTTAAACATTGCATTTGTCTGCTGCAGGTTGTTGCTGCGTCATGCTTTCATCAGTCGTTGTATTTGTCTGTGCCAGGTTTTTGTTGTGTCATGCGTTTGTATTTGTCTGCTGCAGGTTGTTGCTGCGTCATGCATTTCTATTTGTCTGCTGCAAGTTGTTGCTTTGTCATGCTTTCATCAGTCGTTGTATTTGTCTGCGCCAGGTTGTTGTTGTGTCATGCGTTTCTATTTGTCTGATACAGGTTGTTGCTGCGTCATGCATTTGTATCTGTCTGCTGCAGGTTGTTGTTGCGTCATGCGTTTCTATTTGTCTGATACAGGTTGTTGCTGCGTCATGCGTTTTTATTTGTCTGATACGGGTTGTTTTTGCGTCATGTCGTTGTATTTGTCTGATACAGGCTGTTGCTGTGTCATGCGTTAGATCAATCTTGTATTTGTCTGATGCAGGTTGTTGTTGCGTCATGCGTTAGATCAATTGTTGTATTTGTGTGATACTGGTTGTTGTTGCGTCATGCATTAGATCAATCTTTGTATTTGTGTGATACTGGTTGTTGTTGCGCCATGCGTTAAATCAATTGTTGTATTTGTGTGATACTGGTTGTTGTTGCGTCATGCATTAGATCAATCTTTGTATTTGTGTGATACTGGTTGTTGTTGCGTCATGCATTAGATCAATCTTTGTATTTGTGTGATACTGGTTGTTGTTGCGCCATGCATTAGATCAATCTTTGTATTTGTGTGATACAGGTTGTTGTTGCGCCATGCGTTAAATCAATCGTTGTATTTGTGTGATACAGGTTGTTGTTGCGTCATGCATTAGATCAATCTTTGTATTTGTGTGATACTGGTTGTTGTTGCGTCATGCATTAGATCAATCTTTGTATTTGTGTGATACTGGTTGTTGCTGCATAATGTTGTTGTATTTGTGTGATACAGGTTGTTGCTGCATCATGTTGTTGTATTTGTGTGATACAGGTTGTTGCTGCTTCATGCGTTAGATCAGCTGTCGTCTTTGTCTGATACAGTTTGTTGTTGCGTCATGCGTTTGATCAGTCGTTGTATTTGTCTGCTACAGGTTGTTGCTGCGTCATGTGTTTGTATTTGTCTGCTGCAGGTTGTTGCTGCGCCATGCGTTTGATCAGTCATTATATTTGTCTGATACAGGCTGTTGCTGTGTCATGCATTAGATCAGTCATTGTATTTGTCTGATACAAGTTGTTGCTGTGTCATGCGTTAGATTAGTCATTGTATTTGTCTGATACAGGTTGTTGCTGTGTCATGCGTTTGTATTTGGCTGCTACAGGTTGTTGCTGCGTCATGCTTTCATCAGTTGTTGTATTTGTCTGCTGCAGGTTGTTGCTGCCCATGCATTTGTATTTGTCTGCTACAGGTCGTTGCTGCGTTTCTATTTATCTGCTACAGGTTGTTGCTGAGCCATGTCGTTGTATTTGTCTGCTACAGGTTGTTGCTGCGTCATACGTTTCTATTTGTGTGATACAGGTTGCTGCTGCGCCATGCATTTGATCAGCTGAGATCCACACAAGTCGCCACGATTCACTGCAGCGCTCAGACCGCCCCGTCTCACATTCTGCAGAAGCTCGGCCAGATGTGTATGGTAATCAGCAGTAACACGGGACGTCTGTACCGACCCAAAGACTGCGAGCGACTCATTCTCTACCTGAAAGATCTTAACTTACCCAAGCCAGACAAATGGGGCACCAGTCAGCTCCTCGCATTCTTGCAACAGGTGAGACAAGAATCCTTTAGGGATGCAAATTCAAACACAGTAATTTTAAGAATACCTTTTTTATTTATTTTTTATTATTTTTATGTCCCCACGTGCCGGAGGCATTATGTAGTCGGGTTGTCCGCCCGCCCGTCTCTCTGTTTGTCATCTGTCTGTCCGTCCGTCCGGAGTCAACGGAGCATAGTCATCGATGCATGTGTCGATACACCTTTCTAGTTTCTCCCTGCAAAAGATATAACATAAAAAAATTCTAGGTTGGGTGTTGCAAATAGCTGTGCAATTCTGGCCCTTTTGAGCTCAGCCTTCATCCGGCCTTCAGGCCTAGATAAGCTTATGCCATCGTGTGTCGTCCGTCTTCTGTCCATAATTCACAAGAAATACTTCTCCTCCCTCAATTACTATCTGATTTCAAATTTGTTTGGTTTGTTTGTAAAGGCTCGTGCTTGTGCATAGAATTTTATATTCTAGAATAACTTAAGGGGCCACCATTCAATATCCGGAGGGAGGGGGGGTGGAGATGGATTGAGTTTTTGTCGCGGACAAATTATTTATATCAACCTGGCTCATTTCAAATTTTATTACATGTTTATATAGAAATTGTTTATTTCAAAAATACTCCAGCCCTTCCCCTGGAGATTGAATGGTGCCCCCCTTATGTCCTGGTCAAGACACTCTGTTCACAAATCACAAGAAATGGTTATCCTCCCACAATTCTTAACGGACTTCAATTTTTTTTGGATTGTTTGAAAGAGCTTGTGCCTGTGTATGGAAATTCCTCACGGATTCCAGAAATTTAAATTTGTAATTATCCTATGCCCTAATTAAGGACGAGCTTCTGTGTTATTGACTGGTTAATTTATAACGTGATATTTATGAATTTCCATGCAAATTGTGACAATCGTTATTACAATTATGTGAATGTTAAATGGCCACAGCAATATCAGATAATAATCCTCATCTCACAGTAACAGTAACAGTTTATCAGACCAAAAGCATTACAAAGTGCCTATTAGGCTACAGTATATATACATATAATGCGGGGTGTTATGTATTATGGAGGGGACATCAATCCAATGCTAAAGTTTCCCTTAAAGGCATGGTGCAGATACATTGCTAATTTTCTTAAAATACATTTGTTATTACTTGTAACCAGTTGTATAAATTCACCCATATTAGGACGTACATAATAATAATTTCTGTATCACCTGAGCAGAAACTCGATTGACATCTTCTGTATCTATGATTTTCAGCTTCTGACAACGAATGGGTTTTACGATTCCAATCTTGAGTTTGTCGGCTTGGAGGGTGTACAGATTGTGGCCAGTATGAACGCCGGTAACTCGCTGGGACGACATAAACTGACCACCAGATTCACGTCTGTCGTCTGTATCTGTGGCATTGGGTGAGTCTAATTAGAAGATGGTGTTAATTCTAGTCCTGCATATAATATTTACCTGCTTTAACCCTTTCAATGCGGGGATCGTCTTCAGACATCAGAATCTGACGGTGTTAACTCTAGTCCTAAATATAATATATACCTGCTTTATCCTAGACCCCTAGATCACTGAGATATTCAATTAAAATTTTTAGTCACTTCAAGTTGTGTCTCACTACCGCGATACACCACTTGAAGTGACTGAAAATTGATGTGATTTGTGAAATGTGGGTCCTAACATATATCAGTGCTTATTTTACTTAACAACTACAAGTGGTAATAAAAACACAGAATGTCTACTACAGTCTGATATGGGTTATATCAGAGAAAATTTCGAACTGAAACCTCAGCAGAACAAGAGTTCAAATTATTCTAATTTTGTGTTCTGTTTCTGTATTGTAATTTATGGAGACAGTCTGCATAATAATTTTATTACTTTGAACAAAAAAGTTTTCTATGTCGCAAGGTTTTACTGAAATTCTAATTACCGCCACAGACCACGTCATAATTTTTTGTGGGCGCAGAAACTCAAAATCTAATTTATGGCGGGGATGCTATAGGATTTCAGGCCTCCTATTACTGTTGTTTTCCAGATATCCCGAGCAGGAGCAGCTCCAGGCGATTTACAATGCTTACCTCACCCCCGTCCTGACCCAGCAGCTGGACCGGCATCCTGTCTGGGGCAACCCATCTAAGGTAAACTCAAATAAAACAACACATCCTGTTAGAATCAGTACCAGCTTAAAAGTTGAAAATTGTTCAATGAATAGGGTGTTCGCTTGAAAGCTCACACCTCATACGTTGAACGAGCGCTGTATTTCCCATATCACACGAAAATAAAAACTATAATGCTCATTAGACGCTTGTCCTAACAAATAAGAGCAAGAGGTAAATAATTTTGAAAGTATTTCCTTGTTAACTAGAACTTTGGCTGGAGCTCTGTAGCTTTTTTGCTGTATATATGATAGCATTGATAATAATAAAAAATTATCGTTTTTTTTGCAAATTACTTTGAAGCTGGTATTTTCTACATAACAACATATATCGGTTTGTTCTGCTGTTTATCTTGTAATTCTTGTTGTGGATAACTAAGCTGTGTTTTGCTGAATTGTTCTTATATTTAATTCAGTTGAAGCTGGTATTGCTACGTAATTTCCAGTTTCAAATTGGGAAATTTTTATATTTATGAAAAATACACATATCCCATATTAAATTATTTGACTAAATCACTCTCTAAGCATCTATCGCAAGCTATTTTATTAAATTTGTTGACATTTCTTTCGGCCTTAAACATGCTTGAAACGTATACCGGGTACAAGAATTTTTAAATTCTCTCCTAGGTGCGCTCTCTGGCATGTACCATGGTGCAGCTCTATGAAGAAATGAGATCCAAGTTCTCAGTGGATGAGTTCAGTCACTACCTGTTCACGCCCCGTGACCTGACCAGTTGGGTGAGGGGACTCCTGAGGTACGACTTTAAAGGCGGGAAGAACGAGGCATCGAGCGAGCCTCTCCTTGAGGTGTTTGCTCATGAGGCACTCAGGCTGTTCAGAGACAGACTAGTCGGACAAGATGCCCGCAATAAGTTTGACAACATCCTGGTGTCTGTGATCCGAGCTGAGTGGTCCGCTAATGTGTTTGAAGGATTGGATGGTAAAAATTATTACTTAAATATATTTCAATTTTAAAAATGAGCAATTTTGCTTGATTAGTTTTATCTATCATGGTTAAGCCTGTAGTAAGTCTTCACCCACACTAAGTTTTTAATTATATATTGTATCTTGCTATCGCTACCCACAACTTAAAGTAGGTGAAAATTAATTATCTTTGTACAATGTGAATCAAAAGGTATGCTAATTTGCATTTAACCCTTTTAAGCCTGAATTTACCATTGTCATCTTCATGCACTTCAAGCCGCGAGTTGCTGCCGCAATTCTCGACTAGTAGTGGATGAAGATGACTTGAAGAGGGTGAAAAATTAAAGAAAATTGTCATGTATTGGTAAACCAGTTCCATGGAAATTTTCATTCTAAAACCCACAGTTGTAGGAGAATTAAATCTGTTTTCAGGGATGTAAAATGATGCTTTAATGCATCGTGAGGGCTTAAAGGGTTAAATATATTTCCATTTAAAATTTAGGATTTTTTGCTTCATCATGTTATGCATCATAGTTAGGCTTATCGTAACCCTTTACCCACTATGTTCTCAACCCTTTAAGCCCTCACGATGCATTAAAGCATCATTTTACATCCCTGGAAACAGACCTAATTTTCCTACAACCTAGGGTTTCAGAATGAAAATTTCCATGAAACTGTTTTACCAATACATGACAATTTTCTTTAGTTTTTAACCACATAAAATCATCTTCATCCACTACAAGTCGAGAATTGCGACAGCAATTCGCGGTTTGTAGTGGATGAAGATGACAATGGTAAATTCAGGCCTGATAGGGTTGATAGATTTTGTATTTTGCTACCGCAACCCACCACTTGAAGTGGGTAAAAATTAATTATCTTTGTTAAATCTAAATGTATGCTAATTTTGCACATTTAAAGCACATTTCCCTTACAATTTTTTTTTTAAGAAACAGAAAGGAAATTAGTAAAGGTAATATTGTGATGAAGTGTGTTGTTATAGGAGCTCTTTACCCAGAAAAGACAACATATTGACCCGGTGCTGATTTAACGTTGGGCCAGCGTCTCAATGTGTTGTGTTTGCTGGGTATGACACATGTAGGAGGGATATATTTTTTTACCAGGCCGCCCAAAATTTAATGAGTGATAACTAAGTTATTTTTCACAGTGGGAAAGTTAGATACAAATTTTAAAAAAATTGTTGGAGAAATTTTCAATCTTTCCCATATGCTCTTCTACTCTGCCGGTAAATCCATAACTATCCATTTGAATATTTTTACAACAATAGCTGTGTGTGGGGGAAATTACAAAATGTTGTAAGTTTAAATTTAATAGCTCAAGAGGGCTAGGGGTTATATGATAGCGTGTTTTTATAGGAGCTCATTACGTGACTTGGGGAGCTAGAGCTGACGCTAATGCTCCGACTTCGGCACCAGGTGCACCATTACCCGCTCAGGGGAAAGCACTCGGAAAACTGGGCAGCGAAGATTTCACCAGAGTCATCGATAAAGGACTGCTCCAATACAGTGAGTTGTAGTTTACATTTACTGCTATTACATAGACTTTTAGCTTGATGTAAATATGATGTAGATATAAAGAGTTGGAGTAAGATTTTTGTTGCAAACCGATTCTAAGCCTTCAACTAACAATGTAAATAATACACATATTTATAAATATAAATTATCACTCACTTTAAAGTTATGTCGGGCTACTGCAACCCACAAATCTAAGTGTGTTCAATTTGTCATATTGCTTTGCAAAATTTGCAATGCTTGCTAATTAAACTTAAATTACACTCCCCGAGAATAGATAATATGCTTTAGAACAAAATTGTCGAGATTGACCCTCAAACGAGTCATGCTTTTGTTGACCACGATCACATTTTGATTCAAACTAGTCATGCTTTTGTTGACCATGATCACATTTGACGAAACTGAATTAAGGCTCGAGACCATGTACAATGTGTTTGGTCGGGACTTAACCCTTTCATTATTTCTAATAGTGGTAGACCCATAACATAGGTATTCAAATGAAGGGAAAGAGCTAACTGACAAAAAACACCTTTGATCTTTTTGTTTTTCTAAATATTTTTCAGTGTTGTGAGGGTTCAAACTGATCTTATTTTGTATTTTATTATTTAGGTCGTGAGAACAGAGATCTAGACATACTTTTGTTCCGTGAGGTTCTTGATAACATAGCACGTGTTGACCGGGTGCTGACAATGCCAGGCGGCTCTCTACTGATGGCCGGATGTAACGGGGTGGGACGACGTACAGCCATCACTCTGGTCGCCCACATGCAGCAAATGACACTATCGACACCCAAGATCTCACGGGGATATGACCTCAAACACTTCAAGAACGACCTGAAGGCAGTGAGTAAACAGCCATGGTTTTACATGTCGAAAGGTTGTCTCTCGCTATCCTCAACTGTGACGCGATCCACAACTTCAAGTGACTTAAAACTTAAAATAACTGTGTTATGTTTCTAGGTGATGCAGCAGACGGGTCTGGAGGGGGAGCAGGTGGTGCTGCTACTGGAGGACCACCAGTTCCAGGACTCGCAGTTCCTGGAGCTTATTAACAGCCTGCTCTCTGCGGGAGAGGTACCGGGGCTTTATACCCCCGAGGAGCTAGAACCCCTCCTCACCCCGCTACGCGATCAAGCCTCAGAGTCGGGCTTCAGGGGAACTCTCATACAATACTTTGCTTCCCGTAAGTTGCTGTCAGAAATAAACACTCCAAGCACTGTCAAACTCAAACCTTATCATGCTAAGTTAATTTATTTAAATTTTCACACACTTGAAGTTGTGTCCGCTACAGCGACCCACAACTTCAAGTGTCTAAAAATTACCCATTTGTTTAATTTGAGACCAAATATTTGCAAATCTGAATGTTCAGACTCACATGTACAGTGATTTGATTGACTAATAAAACAGGTTAAAAACGACAATGGTTGTGATCAGCAGGATAGGCTTTAACCCTTTCAAGCCTGAATTTACCATTGTCATCTTCATCCACTATTTTTGTGCTGCGCATTTACCAGTTAATCGAGATATAGAGACGAAATTCCCATATTTCTTATTTTGGACATGCATGTCCAAAATAAGAAATACTGGAATTTCGTCCTTTTATCTCGCTTAACTGGTAAATGCGCAGCACAAAAATTTAAAAACTTTTGCAGTTCTAGTCTATAGACATGTTTACATCATATGGTCATATTAAGAAGCCAAAATAAAATCATCGATTTTTTAATGATTTTAGCCTGATTGAGTCACTTTAATTTGAGACGAAACATTTGCAAATCTTGATGTGTATGCACTCATTCCTTTCCCAATAAAATTCATTTGATCGGCTAATGAAACAAGTTCAAAACGACTATAATCGTGTTTAGTGGTTTAATTTTTTTTTTTTCCATCAGGAATCTTGTTGAACCTGCACATTGTGCTGATCATGGATTTCACCAACTCTAAGTTCTCTGTTAACTGTGAGAGTAACCCAGCGTTCTTCAAGCAGTGCTCAGTGCAGTGGCTGGAGGGCTGGTCAAGAGAGAGCATGTTCAGGGTAAATACTCACGACTCACATTACCCGTATAAATATTAATGTCAGCTGACTGGAGACATGCTGTCTCAACTCTTTCAAGCCTGAATTTACCATTGTAATCTCCATCCACTACAAGCTGTGAATTGCTGTCGCAATTCTCGACTTGTAGTGGATCAAATTGACTTAATGTGGGTCACAAATGAAAAAAAAAAATTATTATTGAACAGTTCCATTACAATTTTTGTTCTAAAACCCCTAGGACTAAGAAAATTAACTCATTCTTCAGAGAAAAAAAAGCTTTGATGCATCATGGGGTTTGATGCAAGAAAAAGCGTGTTTAGGGTAAATACGCACCAGTGACGACTCACGCTCTCATTACCCATGGATATAAATACTCATCTCAGCTGACCGACATGCCGTCTTAACCTATTTGCTGCTAAATAGTTTGTTTCTATTTTTCATTTATTTGAAGCTGGAATTGCTAACGCTATTTCCAGCTTCAAATGATGAAAATGTTATTACTATTTATAATAAAGTTGATATCGTCTACATTGAATTACTTTAATAAATGAACAACCTCAAAATGTTTTATTTTTTAGTGTCATTTTAGTTTTAGTTTTTTTAATGTTATAATTACAACTATATTTTTATCACCATAGTAGCTCATGAGTTTTGCTGACTTAATTCCTTCTATTTTAGGTTCCTCAGTTGCTTCTGACACAGGCACCCAAAACAGAAGGTGCAGCTCTGAGTCAGAAAAAGACGGGACGCAGAAAGATGTCGGGAGGAGATGAGCTGCTGAAAGGGTTCCACCACATCCACGAGTCATGTGCTGAGTTAGGTCGTAATGCCACCCCCAGGAGGTACATGACGTTTGTACGCACGTACCGGGAGGTCTACTCCAAGAAAAAACAGGGCGTAGAGCTGAAACAGAAACATCTACAGGTTAGAAATGATTGGACTTTTAACTGTAGAAAGCTGAAATATTTTTGTATAAACCATGGGGACCAAAGGGTTTTTTAGGCCTCAGCTAAAATTTTGGCGGATGCCTATTGTCTGCCACATTTAGCACTATCACTTGTTTCGCATAACTGGAATGCACATTAAACTTCACATACAGGTTATTCATGACTGATTCCACTAATAGCTTGGATGAGTTTAAAATTGGACATGATTCGGACAAAAACTAGGTCATGGCGGCCAAAATAGCTAATTATGAGTCATTATTCATGCAGAATATCTGGAAAACTGGACCAGATAGCTGGACCATTACCATTAAACAAAATTTGTAGTTTCAGGTAGGGATATTCCATAAAAAATTAAACTTGATTGAATTCAAAATGGCAGACCAACAATTTCAATAATGGACCTCAAAGCTGTGGTTTTGTAGCCACTCGAAGTTTAAGGGACCAAAGTTGAGAAGGTTAAATGATTGGCGAGATTTAAGTAAATGAGGTTTGCAATATATTTCTCATATATTCTCATTTTTTAAATTCCTTTACTGATTTGACAAGATCATTGGTAACATAATGTGTTTTTTTCCCACAGGCCGGTGTATCTAAGCTGAATGAAGCTAAGGAGCTGGTGGACAACTTGAAGCGTAAGGCGGGAGATCAGACGCTGGTGCTCGCTCAGAAACAAGAAGAGGCTGATCAATCGCTGAAGGAGATCACCACTACCATGCAGGTATAGAAATTATCACTATTATTACTACTAGACACAATTAACCACTAAAGCACTGGAAAATTATATTTTAATTTTAATTCACTTGAAGCTGTGTCTTGCTACCCAGATCCACAGCTTCAAGTGAATGAAAATTGCTTGAATTAGTAAAATTTTCATCGAATAATTTTTCAATGTCACTCATTTATGACATATTTCCATTTTAGATTCTGGTTTATGGGCGGTAATAAAAACAGAACGGCTACTATTGTCAACATCAGTGCCCTAGGGGTTGTAATTGGTATGTCTACTGTAGTCGACATCAGTGCCCTAGGGGTTATATTTGGTATGACTACTGTAGTCGACATCAGTGCCCTAGGGGTTATATTTGGTATGTCTACTGTAGTCGACATCTGTGCCCTAGGGGTTGTATTTGGTATGTCTACTGTAGTCGACATCAGTGCCCTAGGGGTTATATTTGGTATGTCTGCTGTAGTCGACATCATTGCCCTAGGGGTTATATTTGGTATGTTTACTGTAGTCAACATCAGTGCCCTAGGGGTTATATTTGGTATGTTTACTGTAGTCGACATCAGTGCCCTAGGGGTTATATTTGGTATGTTTACTGTAGTCAACATCAGTGCCCTAGGGGTTATATTTGGTATGACTACTGTAGTCGACATCAGTGCCCTAGGGGTTATATTTGGTATGTCTACTGTAGTCGACATCTGTGCCCTAGGGGTTGTATTTGGTATGTCTACTGTAGTCGACATCAGTGCCCTAGGGGTTATATTTGGTATGTCTGCTGTAGTCGACATCATTGCCCTAGGGGTTATTTTTGGTATCTCTACTGTAGTCGACATCAGTGCCCTAGGGGTTATATTTGGTATGACTACTGTAGTCGACATCAGTGCCCTGGGGGTTATTTTTGGCATGTCTACTATAGTTGACTTCAGTGCCCTAGGGGTTATATTTGGTATGTCCACTGTAGTCGACATCAGTGCCCTAGGGGTTATATTTGGTATGTCTATTGTAGTCGATATCAGTGCCCTGGGGGTTATTTTTGGCATGTCTACTATAGTTGACATCAGTGCCCTAGGGGTTTTATTTGGTATGTCTACTGTAGTCGACATCAGTGCCCTAGGGGTTATATTTGGTATGTCTACTGTAGTCGACATCAGTGCCCTATGGGTTGTATTTGGTATGTCTACTGTAGTCGACATCAGTGCCCTAGGGGTTATATTTGGTATGTCTACTGTAGTCGACATCAGTGCCCTAGGGGTTATATTTGGTATGTCTACTGTAGTCGACATCAGTGCCCTAGGGGTTGTATTTGGTATATCTACTGTAGTCGACATCAGTGCCCTAGGGGTTGTATTTGGTATGTCTACTGTAGTCGACATCAGTGCCCTAGGGGTTATATTTGGTATGTCTACTATAGTTGACATCAGTGCCCTAGGGGTTGTATTTGGTATGTCTACTGTAGTCGACATCAGTGCCCTAGGGGTTGTATTTGGTATGTCTACTGTAGTCGCCATCAGTGCCCTAGGGGTTATATTTGGTATGTCTACTGTAGTCGACATCAGTGCCCTAGGGGTTGTATTTGGTATGTCTACTGTAGTCGACATCAGTGCCCTAGGGGTTGTATTTGGTATGTCTACTGTAGTCGCCATCAGTGCCCTAGGGGTTATATTTGGTATGTCTACTGTAGTCGACATCAGGGCCCTAGGGGTTATATTTGGTAACTCTACTGTAGTCGACATCAGGGCCCTGGGGGTTATTTTTGGCATGTCTACTATAGTTGACATCAGTGCCCTAGGGGTTATATTTGGTATGTCTACTATAGTCGACATCATTGCCCTAGGGGTTATACTTGGTATGTCTACTGTAGTCGACATCAGTACCGTAGGGGTTATATTTGGTATGTCTACTGTAGTCGACATCAGTACCGTAGGGGTTATATTTGGTATGTCTACTACAGTCGACATCAGTGCCCTAAGGTTATATTTGGTATGTCTTCTGTAGTCGACATCAGTGCCCTAAGGTTATATTTGGTATGTCTACTGTAGTTGACATCAGTGCCCTAGGGGTTGTATTTGGTATGTCTACTGTAGTCGACATCAGTGCCCTTGGGGTTGTATTCGGTATGTCTACTGTAGTCAACATAAGTGCCCTAGGGGTTATATTTGGTATGTCTACTGTAGTCGACATCAGTGCCCTAAGGTTATATTTGGTATGTCTACTGTAGTCGACATCAGTACCCTAGAGGTTGTATTTGGTATGTCTACTGTAGTCGACATCAGTGCCCTAGGGGTTGTATTTGGTATGTCTACTGTAGTCAACATCAGTGCCCTAGGGGTTATACTTGGTATGTCTACTGTAGTCAACATCAGTGCCCTAGGGGTTATACTTGGTATGTCTACTGTAGTCGACATCAGTGCCCTATGGGTTATATTTGGTATTTCTACTGTAGTCGACATCAGTGCCCTAGGGGTTATACTTGGTATTTCTACTGTAGTCGACATCAGTGCCCTAGGGGTTATACTTGGTATTTCTACTGTAGTCGACAGGGGTTATATTTGTCTACTATAGTCGACATCAGTGCCCTAGTGGTTATATCGATGGGTTAAAATAGTGTGCTAAGTGACATTTCTGGCCTTTAAAATAACAATCAGTTAAGTCAACTATAATATGTATAAAGTTTGAATTTATTCCAAATTCAGATTTAAAAACAGACCAAGTCGACTTAGCACATTGTTATTCTCGTGAAAAGGAGCACATACCAGCATAATATCTTTCCAACACCGGACCAAGTCGACTTGACACATTGTTGTTCTGTTATTACATGCTCATGGGCTCTGTTTCTGGGGCAACAAAGATGCAAGTGCACTTAGCGCATTGTCGTTCTAAGACTTGCGGAAACAACACAGGAGAAATGCCTGGACTTAGTTCATTGTTGATCTAGGAACAATCTCTGTATAGTCTGTTTTCAGCTCCCGCTGTCACCGTATGTGAGACGGAGGGAGCTATGGATTCGGCCTCCGTTCTGTTTTTTACCTCTTCTTTTGCCTATAACTTTTCAAGAAAATAAGCTAGGATAACAATTTTTGGTATATGGGTTACTCCCAGGTGGATAATAAACAGGTTAAAAGATTTTTAATCGAAATTCAATATGCAAGGTCGCAGAGGAGAAAATGATGATGTTACGGCGTTGGGCCGTCCGTGAACATTTTGTTTCTGGAGCATATCTCTGAAAGTACTTGTTTGATTGTCTTCAAATTTTACACACAGCACCTCTAGGGGGTCTTGTTGTGCCTTTTGGGTTATATGAACTTTGACCTACTTTTGGTTCAGATCTATGACCTTTTTAGACGTTTTGACATTGGTCATTATTCACCTCGACAGGCCTGATATTGCGGAATATCATTAAAATCGCTCAAGATAGCTACAACACTATTATAAAACAAATTGTAAGGTTTCATGAGAGGTTGCATCTTGAAAAATTTCAAGTTGATAAAATTCAAAATGGCCGCCTATTGGCCATTATTCACATCGACAGGCCTGATATTGCGGAATATCATGAAAACCGCTCAAGATAGTTACACCATTACTATAAAACAAATTGTAAGCTTTCAGGAGAGGATGCATCTTAAAACATTTAAAGTCGATAAAATTCAAAATGGCTGCCTTTCGGCCATTATTCACCTCGACAGGCCTCATATTGCGGAATACCATGAAAACCGCTCAAGATAGCCACACCAATACTATAAAACAAATTGTAAGGTTTCAAGAGAGGATGCATTTAAAAAAAATTCAACTTGATCAAGTTAAAAATGGCCGCCTATTGGCCATTATTCACCTCGACAGGCCTGATATTGGGTAAACCATGCTAGATAGCTGAACCATTAGTATAAAACAAAATGTGAGATTTCAGGAGAGGATGCATCTTTAAAAAAATTGACTTGTTCAAATTTAAAATGGCCGCCTGTCGGCCATTATTCACTTTCACATGGCCGTTAATTGGTAAACCGTACTAGATTGCTAGACCATTACTGTAAAACAAAATGTGAGATTTCAGGAGAGGATGCATTTTGAAAAATTTCGACTTGATCAAATTTAAAATGGCTGCCTTTAGGCCATTATTTACTTTAACATGGCCGTTAATCGATAAACCGTGCTAGATGCTAGTCCATTACTATAAAACAAAATGTGAGGTTTCGGGAGACGATGCACCCTGAAATTTTTTAACTAGTTTCGATCAAATTCAAAATGACAGTAAATCAGCCATTATTTACCTCGATTGGCCTGATATCGGGTGAACCATGCCAGATAGGTAGACCATTACTGGGATACTGATTAGGATCATTAATTTCAATGGAAGTTTGCAATCTCTGACAGACTGTCTAGTTCTTATCTTCCTCTTAGACCTAGTTGTCTTGCATCTTGATTTTTGACCTAGCCTAGGACTACATTAATTAATAACCCTACACAAAATTACTTAAAATAAATTCTAATTCGGAGCGGGAGCTCCTGGACTTATGTAGTCTTGTAAGTTTTGTTTTCTTACTCCTAATTTTATGCCTTAATAGTTCAACAAACCACCTTTTTTTCACTTAAGGTATATTATATAGTTGCAGCATAGCTTTAGATAAAAATAAATGACTTTTTAATAGAATGCCAGCGAGCAGAAGTCAGAAATGGAGATTCTGCAGAAACAAGCGGCGGAAGAAAACAAAAAGCTTGACAAGAGAAAACGTGAGATTGACACTGAGCTGGCAGAGATCGAGCCTCTGGTCAAAGAAACAAAGGCGGCTGTGGGCAATATTAAATCTGAGACACTGGGTGAGATCCGAGCGCTGAGAGCCCCGCCGGCGGCAATCAGAGACATCCTGGAGGGAGTACTCAGCTTGATGGGGGTCTATGATACTTCATGGGTCAGCATGAAAAGGTCAGTATGCTAATGTCTATGTGGGGGTCTATGATACGTCATGTGTCAGCATGAAAAGGTCAGTATGCTAATGTCTATATGGGGGTCTATGATACGTCATGTGTCAGCTTGAAAATGTCAGTATGCTAATGTCTACATCTAATGGGGGTCTATGATACGTCATGTGTCAGCATGGAAAGGTCAGTATGCTAATGTCTACATCTGATGGAGGTCTAAGATACGTCATGGGTCAGCATGAAAATGTTAGTATGCTAATTGTCTACATCTAATGGGGGTCTATGATACGTCATGTGTCAGCATGAAAATGTCAGTATGCTAATGTCTACATCTAATGGGGGTCTATGATACGTCATGTGTCAGCATGGAAAGGTCAGTATGCTAATGTCTACATCTAATGGGGGTCTATGATACGTCATGGGTCAGCATGAAGAGGTCAGTATGCTAATGTCTATATGGGGGTCTCTGATACGTCATGGGTCAGCATGAAAATGTCAGTATGCTAATGTCTATATGGGGGTCTATGATACGTCATGGGTCAGCATGAAGAGGTCAGTATGCTAATGTCTATATGGGGGTCTATGATACGTCACGGGTCAGCATTAGTATGTCAGTATGCTAATGCCTACATCTATATGGGGGTCTATGATACGTCATGGGTCAGCATGAAAAGGTCAGTATGCTAATGTCTATATGGTCTCACCACCCCAAATGCCAGTCCCATTGAAACACATGTAAACTGCCTCAATTCCGCAGGCCGATTTCACCATTTTTCACCCTATTAGATATTTAGTGTGACATATCAGGATAAAGCTTGAGATGTCCTTGTTCGAAAACAGGCCCGCTATGGGTATGGTTACCAGACAGATTTTGAGCTACGCCCCCTAGAGTGTAAAAAGTCAATACTGTTAAAATTGGGCTATAATCCGTGCTCTCTTTCACAGAACAGACACACATCATTTTAACCCACTGTATCCCTGCGAGGTTATCATGAAACAGTTATATATGATATCCTTGACAAAGAAGATAACGTGGGCTTATTAAATATTCACAAAATTATTACTTCTTTGTATTTTATTCCGTTTCAATAGAGGTTGGAACAGCCGCATTAAAAATATTTTGTGTGATGATTCCATCATTAGTAGACACCTCCCTGGATTTCGGCTTATTTAGGGTGGTGAGACCATATGTAGAGATATAATTTTCTTTGATTATTTTATTTCGGCCTGGTATAATGCTTGAAGGTGTTCTGAACAATATAGTTTTTGAATTAGGCAAATATATTGAAAACTGTTGCCCTCGGAGCCCTTTGAATAATTATTGATATCATGAAAATCGGCCTGGTTTCCTTGAAAGTCGCATTAAATAAAACAGTTAAATGAAGTGGCTATTCCCGCCTCTATTTCGTCACACAAAGTCGTCATGGTTACCTTGTATTTCGAAAATTGTTGTTGAAATATGCCACACATATTAGAATGGACTGCTATTAGTAGCATCCATACTTAAATTCACTATTTTTTATTTTTATTTGGGCCCATATGACAATCAAACTACCAACCAGGCATTTCATCTATGACTTATATCACCAAAACACGGCCTCTTCTGGTCTTTTCTAGACATGGTTATCACATTTATTCACCAATTATATACTTTCTAATCAAAACAATTACACTTAGATTGTTACAGCGATAGTAAAACTCAATAAAATATAGATATCAAGCTGCAGATTTTTTATCAAGCAGCTGGAATATGTCAAGAAAGGACCAGAACATGCAAACCCCTTGTGTCTACTGATGGTCTCACCACCCCAAATGCCAGTCCCATTGAAACACATGTAAACTGCCTCAATTCCGCAGGCCGATTTCACCATTTTTCACCCTATTAGATATTTAGTGTGACATATCAGGATAAAGCTTGAGATGTCCTTGTTCGAAAACAGGCCCGCTATGGGTATGGTTACCAGACAGATTTTGAGCTACGCCCCCTAGAGTGTAAAAAAGTCAATACTGTTAAAATTGGGCTATAATCCGTGCTCTCTTTCACAGAACAGACACACATCATTTTAACCCACTGTATCCCTGCGAGGTTATCATGAAACAGTTATATATGATATCCTTGACAAAGAAGATAACGTGGGCTTATTAAATATTCACAAAATTATTACTTCTTTGTATTTTATTCCGTTTCAATAGAGGTTGGAACAGCCGCATTAAAAATATTTTGTGTGATGATTCCATCATTAGTAGACACCTCCCTGGATTTCGGCTTATTTAGGGTGGTGAGACCATATGTAGAGATATAATTTTCTTTGATTATTTTATTTCGGCCTGGTATAATGCTTGAAGGTGTTCTGAACAATATAGTTTTTGAATTAGGCAAATATATTGAAAACTGTTGCCCTCGGAGCCCTTTGAATAATTATTGATATCATGAAAATCGGCCTGGTTTCCTTGAAAGTCGCATTAAATAAAACAGTTAAATGAAGTGGCTATTCCCGCCTCTATTTCGTCACACAAAGTCGTCATGGTTACCTTGTATTTCGAAAATTGTTGTTGAAATATGCCACACATATTAGAATGGACTGCTATTAGTAGCATCCATACTTAAATTCACTATTTTTTATTTTTATTTGGGCCCATATGACAATCAAACTACCAACCAGGCATTTCATCTATGACTTATATCACCAAAACACGGCCTCTTCTGGTCTTTTCTAGACATGGTTATCACATTTATTCACCAATTATATACTTTCTAATCAAAACAATTACACTTAGATTGTTACAGCGATAGTAAAACTCAATAAAATATAGATATCAAGCTGCAGATTTTTTATCAAGCAGCTGGAATATGTCAAGAAAGGACCAGAACATGCAAACCCCTTGTGTCTACTGATGGTCTCACCACCCCAAATGCCAGTCCCATTGAAACACATGTAAACTGCCTCAATTCCGCAGGCCGATTTCACCATTTTTCACCCTATTAGATATTTAGTGTGACATATCAGGATAAAGCTTGAGATGTCCTTGTTCGAAAACAGGCCCGCTATGGGTATGGTTACCAGACAGATTTTGAGCTACGCCCCCTAGAGTGTAAAAAAGTCAATACTGTTAAAATTGGGCTATAATCCGTGCTCTCTTTCACAGAACAGACACACATCATTTTAACCCACTGTATCCCTGCGAGGTTATCATGAAACAGTTATATATGATATCCTTGACAAAGAAGATAACGTGGGCTTATTAAATATTCACAAAATTATTACTTCTTTGTATTTTATTCCGTTTCAATAGAGGTTGGAACAGCCGCATTAAAAATATTTTGTGTGATGATTCCATCATTAGTAGACACCTCCCTGGATTTCGGCTTATTTAGGGTGGTGAGACCATATGTAGAGATATAATTTTCTTTGATTATTTTATTTCGGCCTGGTATAATGCTTGAAGGTGTTCTGAACAATATAGTTTTTGAATTAGGCAAATATATTGAAAACTGTTGCCCTCGGAGCCCTTTGAATAATTATTGATATCATGAAAATCGGCCTGGTTTCCTTGAAAGTCGCATTAAATAAAACAGTTAAATGAAGTGGCTATTCCCGCCTCTATTTCGTCACACAAAGTCGTCATGGTTACCTTGTATTTTGAAAATTGTTGTTGAAATATGCCACACATATTAGAATGGACTGCTATTAGTAGCATCCATACTTAAATTCACTATTTTTTATTTTTATTTGGGCCCATATGACAATCAAACTACCAACCAGGCATTTCATCTATGACTTATATCACCAAAACACGGCCTCTTCTGGTCTTTTCTAGACATGGTTATCACATTTATTCACCAATTATATACTTTCTAATCAAAACAATTACACTTAGATTGTTACAGCGATAGTAAAACTCAATAAAATATAGATATCAAGCTGCAGATTTTTTATCAAGCAGCTGGAATATGTCAAGAAAGGACCAGAACATGCAAACCCCTTGTGTCTACTGATGGTCTCACCACCCCAAATGCCAGTCCCATTGAAACACATGTAAACTGCCTCAATTCCGCAGGCCGATTTCACCATTTTTCACCCTATTAGATATTTAGTGTGACATATCAGGATAAAGCTTGAGATGTCCTTGTTCGAAAACAGGCCCGCTATGGGTATGGTTACCAGACAGATTTTGAGCTACGCCCCCTAGAGTGTAAAAAAGTCAATACTGTTAAAATTGGGCTATAATCCGTGCTCTCTTTCACAGAACAGACACACATCATTTTAACCCACTGTATCCCTGCGAGGTTATCATGAAACAGTTATATATGATATCCTTGACAAAGAAGATAACGTGGGCTTATTAAATATTCACAAAATTATTACTTCTTTGTATTTTATTCCGTTTCAATAGAGGTTGGAACAGCCGCATTAAAAATATTTTGTGTGATGATTCCATCATTAGTAGACACCTCCCTGGATTTCGGCTTATTTAGGGTGGTGAGACCATATGGTGTCTATGATACGTCATGTGTCAGCATGAGGAGGTCAGTATGCTAATGTCTACATGGGGGTCTATGATACGTCATGTGTCAGCATGAAAAGGTCAGTATGCTAATGTCTACATCTAATGGGGGTCTAATACGTCATGTGTCAGCATGAAGAGGTCAGTATGCTATTGTCTATATGGGGGTCTATGATACGTCATGTGTCAGCAGGAAAATGTCAGTATGCTAATGTCTACATCTAATGGGGGTCTATATCATTGGTCAGCATAGCATTGTTTTTTCTATCTTGTCTCTCTTATGAATTTTTGTCCACTTGATGTTGTACTGTCTTCACCTTGGACCGAAGCTTTTGGATTGTTTTGCAATTATAATTTATAATGTTTCAACTTTGTAATAAAAGTTTTACTATTTACACTTTTGAGCTTCTACAGACAGTTTGTTATTACATTTACAGCAAAGGCATAATCGTGATTTCATGCGTGAAAGCACTCTTCTAGTTTTTTCTGTTTTTCTTTAGTTTCCTTGCTAAGCGAGGTGTGAAGGAGGACATACAGAATTTTGATGCTCATAAGGTTACCCCTGATGCACGTAAAGGAGTGGAAGAACTGCTACGTAAGAATGGTGACTCATTTGAGGCTAAGGTTAGTTTTATTATCCCTCGTATTCCAGTGTTGGTAAATTTGTGAGACACATTAACCCTCTTAATGCGGGGACCGTCTTTATACATCAGAGGTCTGAGGTCTGAGGTCTGAAGACATCAGATTCTGACAGACCGTCTTTATACGGCAGAATCTGATGTCCGTATAAAGACGGTCCCCACACTAAAAGATTTAAAAGATTTCTAATGGCCGTAGACCCATAACGTAGGAATTCAAATGAAGCAGAAATATTTCTGTATAAACCATGGAGACCAAAGGGTTTTTTCAATTTGAAATCATTATATTCTAAGTCGGCGCTTTCCGTTTCATTTGAATACCTATGTTATGGGTCTACGACCCCTATAAATATTTTAAATTTTTTCACTGTGGAGATCGTCTTTATACGTCAGAATCTCACGTCTACAGATTCTGACGTATAAAGTTGTATCTCGTCAGTCCATACTCTGAGACTAATAGATAACAAATAAACTGTCAAAATCAATGCTGGTGATGACCATTATTCTGTAAAGTGCTAATTTCGAGATTTTACTGAAATTTGTTTAGAAACAGCAGCTAAAAGCTAGCATTTAAAACATTTCCAGCCCTTGTGGAACAAAAAAATCAGCGACCTCAACTTGATGAGAATAATTTTGATGTACATAACTATTTTTTGTATAAAAATAATAGTGACCCCTATTAATGTGACACATACGTGTTTTATAAGGGTCTCCCAACAAAATATATTGCATATTGCATTGTATTTTTATTGTTGCATAGTTTTGTATTTAAAAAAATACTTTGCTATAAAAAAATCAATTAGACAATAAACTTTAAAGTGTTGAAATATTTTTGTATAAAGTCAGCTTTTTCAGATTCATTTGAATACCTATGTAATGGGTCTACGGCCATTACAAATATTTTTATTTTTACTGTGCGGGGATCGACTTTAACGTCAGAATCTGACGTCTTAAAGTCGAACCCCGCACTGTGAGGGTTAATGTTGTGGGTTACCATATATATTTCTGGTTGGAATCCGCAATTATAAAAATCAGGGACAACATCATGATTAGAATAATTTTGATGTAAATATTCACTAAAAAGAATGGTGACCCCATCACATATGTGTCTTAATAAGGGTCTCCCAAAAAAATACATTGCATTGTATTTTTATCTTTATATTATTGTGTAGTTAAAAAAAATTACTTTGCTATTGAAAAATAAGTGAGACACATTAAACAATGAGTATATTTGTATTTACCATGAGCATATTTTTATTTACCATGAGCATATTTTTATTTACCATGAGCATATTTTTATTTACCATGAGCATATTTCATTTACCATTTGTTTTTTTAAACAGAATGCTAAAAGAGCTTCTGCAGCTGCGGCACCACTGGCATCATGGGTGAAAGCAAACCTCAAATTCTCATACGTACTGGAAAAAATAGAGCCTCTAGAAAATGAACAAAACCAACTCAAGAAGTAAGTAATTATTCCAATAATTATCGGATAAAAATAGATTTAACTGGTTCAGATTATTTTATTCAAATTTCCGTACAACACAGCTAGAAAATAATGGCTGGATAGGAAATAGAAAAAAATTGTGGATTTTGTACATGAAACCACTAAAATGCCGGATTGAGTTCTCTGATCAATAATCCACGGCCATGGATAGGGGACTAATGTTGTTGTTGATTTTAAGCCTGAACTCACCAAAGTCTTTTACACTGCTGTGTTATAATTAGACTGTAGTTTCCACAGCAGAATGTTTTAAACCTTTAGCCTGCTGATCACCACAATAGTCGTTTTTAATCCATTTTATTTGCCGATTAATTTACTGTTATTTGGAATTAAATGACTTTTCAAATATCAAAATCTGTACATGTCTGGTCTCAAATTAAACATATATCAGTAATTTTCAACCTCTTGAGGTTGTGGATTGTGGCAGCGAGACAACCTCAAGTGGTTGAAAATTTAAATAAATGTACTTAACAGGATAAGGAGTAATGTGATTTGACATGAAATCCTCCATTAAAATCTGTGACAATAAAAAATGCAAAGGTTATTTTGGAAAAATCAATGTCGGCGGGACCATAAAATATAAAATCTCTGGCCTTATTATTGAAATAAGATTCTCTAAGCTTGCGTAGTGACAGCAATTCACATCTTGAATATTTGTATGTCGAGATTTCTGGATAGGTAGAGGGTTTAAGAGAGACATGCGTCATTAAAATGAGCAGTGAAATAAAAATGATTTAATTTAAAAAATATATATGTACCACATTTATTCTAATAAAAGCCCTGAGCATTAATTGTAGTATCCCCCCCCCCCGAGGCTAGAGAAGGAGTGGCTCTTATTAGAGGAGTTTTTAATGTCTATGTAGTGTACCATGATCGTGGGTTTAATTTTCCAATCAGGGGAGTGGGTGTTTTATTTTATTTATTAGAATAAATAGAGTGATTGTATATACAACAGGATTAGTTCTGTAAGATCACTTGGAAATCGACATTATATGTACAAGTATATGTACACTTGCTGTTATATACTAAACCCTTCAAACCGCCAGTACCGATTATATTATTTTTTTTTCCATTTTTTATTAGCATTTTGCATATCAGCTTTTAAACATGTTGAAGATAAAGCATGACACCAATCAGCAAGAATTTTAAAATAGTTGACCTCCATTTGGTCAAATCTTAATAATTTTCACTCACTTGAAGTTGTGGATCGCGTCAGCGATACTCAACTTCAGTGGGTGAAAATTACAATTGAATAATTTGGTGGTTAAACAGGGGTTAAACAATCTCAAGGTATTTATGCACCATAACTACTTTATAAAAAGTTAAACAGCATTGTAGTGATATGAACATGTTTCCCGCACCAACAGCAGCATCACTTAACCGATAATCACTGATGTAGATCACTGTAGACATTCTGTGTTTTTATAAGCACCTGTATGACCAGTTTTTAAAAGTAAAATATGCTTTTAAAAGTAAAATCTTAAAACACTGATATATGTTGGGACTTAAACTTCACAAATGACATCAATTTTATGTCACTTGAAGTTGTGTATCACGGTAGCGAGACACAACCTCAAGTGACAGAAAATTAAAATTGAATCTATCAGTGCTCTAGGGGATTAAGGTAAAATATGTCTCCAATCGATGAAAAATATATAAAATGCTGAAGAAATCCTGATCTTATCTCTATCAGAAATCTTGCAAAAGTGGAATCTAAAATGGAGAAACTGCAAAAAGGGTTGAGTGAGGTGGACCGTAAGGTGGAAGCACTGAAGAAGAAGTTTGAGAAAACGACAACAGAAGCGGCCAAACTGCGAGTAGAGCTGGAGAAAGCCGAGGAGACGATTACCGCTGCGGAGAACCTGGTCGGCAAACTGGAGGGAGAATACAACCGCTGGAGCGCTCAGGTCAGTGAAGTACATTTTAACCCTCCAACGCTGAAATATTTTTGGAAAACCCTTGGAGACCGAAAGTTTTTTTTAATTTAAAATCATCATAAACGTCTTAGTCAGCTCTTTCTGATTCATTTGAATACCTATGTTATGGGTCTACGGCCATTAGAAATATTTTATTTCTTTTCGTGCGGGGACAGTCTTTATGCATCAGAATACAGATGGTCCCCTCGCTGAAAGGCTTAGCCCTTTAGCTTCTAGTGACGCCTATTTTCACCAAATTTCACAAAATTAAATAAGACATGATGGTTAAAGGGTTGAAATAGATTTAATTAAATAGATTTAATTTTCACTGAAAATTTTGAATTCAATGCAAATTGTATCTCTAGCTCATTTGCCATCTGTAAACTCAACAGTTTAGCCTATATGTGCACAAA
Organism: Flabesymbios commensalis; assembly: GCA_964017125.1. Lineage (NCBI taxonomy): Eukaryota > Metazoa > Annelida > Polychaeta > Terebellida > Flabelligeridae > Flabesymbios > Flabesymbios commensalis. The sequence continues at coordinate 79,424,226 of OZ024913.1, read as the reverse complement.
GGTGGCCTAAAGCCCGATCCATTTCATTTTTTTACCTTAGGCCAGAACTAACCAGTACAGCCGCTGCATGTTTTTCTTTGATTTCTCTGTCAATTATCATCGATTTTCATAAAATTTTGTAAACATTATATTTCAATATCCATGAAAATTTCATAAAATTACATGCATTATTTCAAAAGTTAGACCATTTGACATGTAGTAAATTGAAATTATGACTCTGTAAATCAATTACACTAATTCTGTAATTTTATTACATGTCAAATGGTCTAACTTTTGAAACATTCAATATAACTTTGCGAAATACTGGTACTGAGCGTAGCTGATCTCAAAATAGCTGTTTGTGTGTTTTTATTAGGTTAATGTGTGTTTTAACCCTTTAACCGCCAAATTATTCAATCTGAATTTTCACCCACTTGAAGTTGTGTCTTGCTGACGCGATCCACAACTTCAAGTGAGTGAAAATTATTCAGATTTGACAAAATGGAGGTCAACTGTTTTCAAATATTGCTGATTGATGTCACATTTTATCTTTAACATGTTTAAAAGGTGGTACTTAATGTGCTAATAAAAAATGAAAACTCGACTATATGCGGCACCGGCGGTTAAAGGGTTAATTAGGTTGAAGTGTGTTGTTGAATTTTCAGTTAATATTTTTTAGTTGTTTGAAACACAATTTCCTGCTTTAAATGACAAAACAAATTATAAAAAATGATCATTTCCCAAATTGAATTATTTGATTAACCTTTACAGCGCATTAAACCTTCTGCTTCTGAATTGTTTGTATTTATTTTTTCATCATTTAAAGCTGGAATTGCTAACGCAATTTCCAGCTTTAAATTAAATGATGACAAATAAATAGATAGGAAGGGTATTCCCCCTGCCTCCCTTGAATACCTTCCTATCTATGTATATTTCATCATTTAAAGCTGGAATTGCTAACGCAATTTCCAGCTTTAAATGATGACAAATAAATAGATAGGAAAGGTATTCCCCCTGCCTCCCTGGAATACCTTCCTATCTATGTATATTTCATCATTTAAAGCTGGAATTGCTAACGCAATTTCCAGCTTTAAATAATGACAAATAAATAGATAGGAAGGGTATTCCCCCTGTCTCCCTGGAATACCTTCCTATCTATGTATATTTCATCATTTAAAGCTGGAATTGCTAACACAATTTCCAGCTTTAAAAAATGAAAATTAAATAGATAGAAAGGGTCTTCCCCCTGCCTCTCTGGAATACCCTTCCTATCTATGTATATTTCATCATTAAGCAGCCTTCGCCGAGGCGGGCTGCTTACTGTATTCCACAAGGTCCGCCGCCATCTATCAACTTCTGCTTCCTCTTACTTCACATAGCCATCACATACCACTGGGGAATCGTTTTGGTGACATTTTGATCCCTATATTATCAACCCTTTAATCACTATGGCCACTAACGAAGAAATGCTCGTTAGCGCATTTCAGGAAAAAGTTGCGATCAGATCTTCTTTCAATTTGGCAAATATGTTCAGCTATGTCAGCCAATGACCTGGTTAATTTTTGGGAGCAAACTATTTCAAAATGGCCGTTAAGCGGTCATTTTGAATTTTGTAATATTTACTTAACTAAAGAAATGCAAAATGACTGGACCATGAATATAAAACAAAATGGTATGTCTCACACAAGGATAACCCATGACAAATTTCACACTAAAAAATCCAAAATGGCTGCCAGTCAGCCTTTTTTTTTAAAATTTTTTTCACTATCTTGGAAATCCTGCATGATAGCTGATCTATGAATTTCTGCTTCCTCATACTTCACATAGCCATCATATACCACAATTTTAAAATAGTGGTCGAGCGATAACGGAGGGCTGCTTCCGAACAGCTCTTTCTAGTTTAAAGCTGGAATTGCTAACACAATTTCCAGCTTTAAATGATGAAAAATAAATAGATAGGAAGGGTATGCCCCCGGGAATACTCTTCTTATCTATGTATATTTCATCGTTTAAAGGTGGAAATGCTAACACAATTTCCAACTTTAAATGATGAAAAAATATTAATATTTATGGAAGACAGGCACCTTTAAAATTGACAAATATTGATAACGGAGCATCTCCCACAAACTATTTTATAAATTTCAGTGGCATTTTATTCTGATTGAAACTGGCTTAAAAACGTATATATAAGATCCCAGCAGCACAAGGGTTGATTGAAGATCCACCGCAAAATTCTTTATTAATTTCACTACAAGACTTGCTCGACAAGAGTTGAAAAGACCAGTTAGACAAAAACAGAATGTATTATAAATGTAGCTAGTTTGTGTTTTTGTTTTCAGGTTGGTGAGTTATCGGCAGAATTAGGAGAGCTGCCAATGCGGGCTTTGCTAGCGGCCGGTTTCATCACCTACATGTCGGCAGCCTCGGAGGATGTACGGCAGGCCTCCCTGTCTAAATGGCAGAAGATGCTCGGTGTGACATCGTTTGACTTACGTCGCTTTCTCAGCACAGAGAGTGAGCAGCTGATCTGGAAGAGCGAGGGTCTGCCGTCGGATGATCTGAGCATGGAGAACGCTCTGGTCATACTACAGGTAGGCTCGTGTACAGAGTATTCCAACTTGGACTATTAACCTTTACAACACTGAAATATCTTTGTATAAAGCATGGAAACCAAAGGGTTTTTTCGATTTGAAATCATCATAAATGTCTTAGGTAACTCTTTCTGCTTCATTTGAATACCTATGTTATGGTTCTACGGCCATTATAAATACTTTAATTCTTTCAGTGTGGTGATGGTCTTTATACGTCAGAATCTGATGTCTAAAGTCGATCACCGCGCTGTAAGATCCCAGCAAACACGACACATCTACCCGATGTTTGTCCAATGTTGGCCCACCTCTAAGCCGTTGGCCCAACATTGGTCAAATATCGGCTAGATGCGTCGTGTTTGCTGGGATAGCTCGTATACATAGTATTCTAACTTTTAATATTAACCCTTATCCTGCTGATCACGACTATTCTCGTTTTAATCTGTTTTATTAGATGACCAAATAACTTATTGGGAATGACATGTGTGTCTAAACATCAGGATTTGCAAATGTTTGTGATCAAATTAAACAAATATGAGTAATTTTCAGCCACTTGAAGTTGTGGTGTCGCGGTAGCAAGACACAACTTCAAGTGGCCGGAAATTTAAATTAGCAAAATTAGCAGGATAAGGGTTAAACTGCTTTTTTTTCTTAGAATAAGTGGTAAGCGGTAGAGAAAATGTGGATATAATTGCGAATTTTAGACTTTATGATAAATTCAAGGTGACAATAATTCTTGTGGCTAAATTTGAAGCAAAAGAGGCATTAAATCAACCAATCGTTCTTTTTCCAATAGCAAAAATATGTGTTTTTTCGTCTTTCTTTTAAATTCGCTCATGTATCTGAGTGGTGATATTTTATTTTATGAAGGAGCTAGCTGAGCTGTGCTATTTGTCATGTTTTCAATTTAAAATTCTTTGATCTGTTTTACAATAGCGAAGCAGGATTAAATTACAGATATGCAAATACTTGTCTGATTTAAATTTTCTCTCAGATTCTTTTAAGTGCAATAATTGATTAAAAGTGAACTGTATGTCTTCATTTGAGTTCTAGCACTGAATCCAGTTGTTGTACTACTTATATTGTTTTTTATCAATATATTTCTCAATACATAGCAGATGATACCTGGTATTTGAGCAGATGAATCTGTTTCTATGCTATATGAGATTATTGTAAATTCTGTAAAATGTACGGTTGTGGTTGATTTATTACTTGTGGTACATTACAATCGTTGTGGTGATGCATGATAAGTTGTGTATTGTAGAATCATCATGACATTTTAAATATGTATATATGTTTACATTTCTTTTGACTGAATCTTGGAATTTTATCTAATCATAGAAATTACTAAGTACTATATTTCTCCATCTGGCTAGTTAACAAAATAACATAGCACGTTTGATTTTATTTTTACACATATCAAACTTTCAGAGTAAACAAAGCATTATAATATAAAAAGCAGTCTGAAATTTTATACTGGTACTGTTGACCATATACTATTGGGGACTTTAAAGTACATGTAATGAAAAAAATTGGCAAAGATTATTATTGGTGGATTGATTTCTTCATTACCACACTGGATCCTCATTAGGAATACTTTTTTTGCTGAGATAAATATTGGTATTTTTTATCAAACCACGAGGCAAAACACACCAATATTTCCTGATTATGTGTGACGAAGAGACGCAAGGTCCAAGTCAATTTATTCAAGAATACCAGTCCAAAGGGCTTTCATTTTATACCCTTAGAAAGTGAAGACTTTTTCTTGATACGTAGCTGATGATAGTTGAAATACTATTTTCTTTGTAATCAGTAAAATTAGCACTAAATTGTGTACATACTTTTTACGCAGTGTTAATCTCAATAACGCATGCTTGTACATAGTGTGTAATTTAAATTTTGATAACACATCTGTTATAATTATTCATATCTCTCAGCAAAGCATATTAAGTGATAATCCCTCAATATTGGTCCCAATTCCTCCGCTTTATGCGATGTTGATGAAAATTGGCCTTAAATATCCTGAACTTTTTTTTTTTGGTTGAGGTCCTAAAATCAAAGAAGTAAAAAAAATTCCACAATAACACTTCTATAATGGTAGAAAAATACCTGATAAATTATTTTAATGTAATTTTCACCCACTTGAAGTTGTGTCTTGCTGACGCAATTCACAACTTCAAGTGAGTGAAAATTATACAGATTTGACAAAATGAATGTTAACTATTTTCAAATCTTGTTGATTTCTGTCACGTTTTATCTTAACCATATTTGAAAGGTGGTGCGTAATTTGCTATTAAAAAATTGAAAAACAGAATATATTCGGTACCGGCTGTTTAAGGGATGAAGGATCCATTTGTATATTTTAAGTTTTAATGTTGTAATTATTGATAACGTCTTCTGTAGATCAATGACCTGAAGCCAGGGGTAAGCCGTGTGCCGTCCTTTAACATGCACCTCTCATCTCCCTACCTTGGATATGAAAGGGTGTATCTGCCACTTTACAAAGTGGCAGATACACCCTTTCGTTGCCAAATTGGCGATTTAAACCTCACTAGCACGCTTTACCTTTCCCACTGCAGGAGTTCGTAAGGGCGATGAAAAAACTTGGCTTTCAACATGAATAAATTATCAGCATCATACATAATTTTGAAATGTAATTTGCATTTTACTATTCTAATGCTCTGCTTTTTAAAAGCGCATAGAAAAACATCTATTCAGAATTATGTTCATTTTTACATGATCATTTTTGGTTCAACTATGCTTAGCTATACTAATGATATTTTTTTATATACAAGTGAAATGCACTTTATTACTTTAATTGTAAGATTAAAAAACTTAATAATGTATAATATAAATTTGTAATAAATAGCTAATTTCTTCTAATATTTTAAAATTTAATCGATTAAAGTTATTAATCAGAATTTATAAGCCCTAAAGATGTTGCACTTCTCACCTTCCCAATGTAGTTAAGTATACCCCAAAATACCACCTACATCCATTAGTTCCAAACCTCAACAAGATATTACACAGAGCTCCCACCTTTGCATTTTATTTCTTTATTTTATTTATTTGCTAATTATATTCACTTGGAATATTAGATCTGCGCAAGTATAGTGACAAAAAAAAGCTTAGAATTGTTTTGTAGGGTATATCATTATTTCTTTTATCTTTGTCATTTTATTTATTGTCCATTGCTACTTATGTGACTTTTAGGGTTGACCTAAATCTCACACATTTGATTGGTTGAGATTAGGTCATGTGAAGATCTCCACTAGTAGAATGCTTTTGATGTAAGTCAAACTAAAAGAAGAACTATAACCAGCAAACACGGAAGAATTACCAGAACACACAGGGCATTCACCCAATGCTGTTTCATTGTGGGGTCAGTGTTGAAGACGGTGGGCCAACATTAAAACAGCATTGGGTGAATACCTGCTGGGACCATGTAATTTACAGGCCATACTAGATAATAATTGCTTGTATTTTTTTCACTTCAAGTTTTAAAAGTGAATCTCATTTCAGCTGAATGACAGTCAGAACCACTTGCTAAAACTATGATATGCTTTCTTTTAATTCACATCATGTATTAAATATGCTTTTTGTCATTGATGTGAATTGCTTTTCCTGCATTGTGTCTTAAATGAATGAACAATTGTTGTCACCAGTCCATGTTATATGTCTTTGATACATTGATAACTTTGTCCCTACCTGTTTCGGGAGGTTTCCCATACTAACATAAGCCGACATTATAATAACTTGATGACAGATAACAAAATCTATGTCTTAAAAATAAGAAATAAAATTAATATTGGTATTCATATCCTTACATTGCTTGTCTTAGTTAAATTAATCTACCGGGTATGTATAAGGAGGTTTTCTATACTAACATAACCGGGAATTATAACTTGATGATGGGTAACGAAATCTATGTGAATTCAATATGCCTTCTGAAATTTTGTTTTTTAATATTCTTAAAATTGTTAGTCAAATTTAATAATCCATGTATAGCATACCCTTATTATTTAATGGTTTAATATTGTATCCTGTAAAATTTCCTAACTGATTAGTTCACAACACAAGCATAGTTCATCAGTTTAAAAAGCAGTCGACTAACTAGGTACAGACTATGTGCTATGTTTATAGAAGAAACAGTTGAGCTAGCCTAATTTGCTTCGACAAAATGCTTAGAATAAAATATTTTGAAATAAGTTTATAGTGCGATGTCCTCGTCTTTGATTCAAATGAGTGAGTTAACTATGCACTGGGTCACAATCAAGTGTGTTTATTGTAGACTAATGGAAATAATTATTTTAAAAAATTAATGTCAAAAAGAAAAATTACCATGCAGTGGAAAATAGTGTTCTCTTTTTTTCTAATGTTTTCTTTTGCTGTTTTTACCTAGATAAAATTGGCAAGAATCTGGAGCAGCTCAGGTCAACAGGACGGGTCAGATTTTGCTTTGTATGATTATTGATTTATTCTTCTGTTTGTTTTAGAGTTCATTGAGGCCATTTATGATAGATCCGTCGTCTCGAGCCACAGAATGGCTGAAAACGCACATGAAGGACAGCAGACTGGAAGTGGTGAATCAACAGGTTAGGTCACCTTGACCCTTAGCCCTTACAGCGCTGAATTAATTTTGTATAAATCATGGAGACCAAAGGTTTTTAATCAATTGGAAATCATCATAAATGTCTTAGTTAGCTCTTTCTGTTTCATTTGAATACCTATGTGATGGGTCTACGACTATTAAAAATATTTTTACTCTCACAGTGCTGGGATCGACTTTACGGCAGATTCTGACGACTAAAAGTCGATCCCCGCGCTGTGAGGGTTAACGCACTGAGATATTCAATTAAAATTTTCTATCATTTGAAGTTGTGTCTCGCTACCGCGATACACAACTTCAAATGACTGAAAATGTGATTTTTGAAATTGAAGTCCTAAGATATATCAGTGTTTCTAGATTAAAGACATTTTTACTTTTAACAACTGGCTATACCGGTGCTTGTAAAAAGACATAATGTCTACTGTAGTTGACATCAGTGTTCTAAGGGCTAACCCTTACAAAGCTGAATTATTTTTGTTTAATCTATGGAGATTAAAGAATTTTTTTCTATTTGAAATCATCATAAATGCCTTTATCAGATCTTTCTGATTCATTTGAATGTATGCTATGGGTCTACGGCCATTATAAAAATTTTAATTTTTCAGTGTGGGGATCGACTGTAGTCATCAGAATCTGACGTCCACAGTCTATCCCCGCGCTGTAAAGGTTAAAGCGCTGAATTCGTTATGTAGAAATCATGGAGACCAAAGGCTTTTTTCAATTTGTAATCATCATAAATGTCTTCGTTAGCTTTTTTCGATTCATTTAGTTATCTATGTTATGGGTCTACGGCCATTATGATTATTTTTAATCTTACGGTTCGATCAGTTAGTTAGACGTTAGATTTTGACGACTAAAGTCGATCCCCACACTGAAAGGGTTAACCCTAAAGGTCAACTATAGGTGACCTTACCACATCTGCTGCTGCTCAATTGTTTATATATAAACCATGGACTATAGATGTCAGAATCTGATGTCTATCTAAAATCAATCCCGGCGCTGTAAGGCTTACCCCTTGTGTGATGAATTGTTTGCTTCAAATGTTGCGAAAATGTTTATGAAATGTTGGATTAACTAAGCATCTACCAAAAACAATTTCATAGAATTTAGTGATATTTCTATTGATCCACAATAGGCCTGACGCCATATATATACGGGCGCAGAAGGACAAATGTTAATGCCACTTTTATTATGTATTTAAATGTTGTTTTGATAACCGGTATTATATTAACGCTGGTCTCGCTGACTTGTCAGTTTATCATTTGTCATTTATTTGAAGCTGGAAATACTCAGACAATTAACAGCTTCAAATGACGAGAAATATTTGTATTTGTGAAAATCTTCCAAATTGACTCATTGGTATAAATAATCATACAACATCAATTATTTCTTCAATTTTCAGGGACAATCTATCCTGTTTGAATTTTTTTCATCATAGATAGTTATTTTATCAAATAGTAAAATATGGGAGATGTTTATTTTTCACAAAAAATCTATTTTTTTTAACCGCCAAATGATCTAATTGGAATTTTCACTCACTTGGAAGTTGTGTCTTTTGCGCGATCCACAACTTCAAGTGTATTCAAATTATTTAGATTTGAAGTATTGAAAGTGAACGATTTTGAAAATTGTTGATTGATGTCACGTTTTATCAAAAGCTTGTATTTAATGTGCTAATAAAAAATTTAAAAAAAAAAATAAGTTAAAAAGTTTTTACACGGTGTTGGAGCTGGCTGTGAGGTTTGGTAACCAGACGTCTGTTTTTTTCTTGTAGGATGCTAATTTTAACACCGTGTTGGAGCTGGCTGTGAGGTTTGGTAAGACGTTGCTGATCTGCGAGATGGACGGGGTGGAGCCGGTACTGTACCCCCTGCTGAGGGGAGACCTCACCTCACAAGGTAAACTCGCCATAACGCGCACTTACAAAACTCAAATTCTTTTATATAAACCATGGAGACCAAAGAGTTTTCTTTAATTTGAAATCATCATAAATGTCTTAGTTAGCTCTTTCTGATTCATTTGAACACCTAAGTTGTGGGTCATTTGTAGTCCTTTTTATCAGGGTATCAAAATACAGTTTCACGTGGTGAAATTTTGAGCTTTATCAGCAATGCTGGCTAATTTTTGGTCACATGTTGAAGTAGTTTTCAACCCACTTGAAGTTGTGGGACACAGTAACGAGACAACTTGCTGTGTGTGATAATTTCAAAACATTTGAAAGTTCTGGCATAGCTCCTTTGATAAATACTTTTCAAGCACTACCCAGCTAACACAATACATCTACCCAATGTCTGACCAATGTTGGCCCACCATCTACGACGTTGACCAAAAATTATTCAAAAACTCATTTTCCCAACCTAGAAGTAAATACGCCCATCCATTATACGTGTGTTATTGTTGTAGGACCTCGGTATGTTGTACAGCTCGGTGATAAGACAATAGATTACAACGAGGACTTCAGACTTTTCCTCACCACCAGAAACCCCAACCCTGAAATCCCGCCCGATGCAGCCTCTGTCATCTCAGAGGTTAACTTCACCACCACACGAGCTGGACTCACTGGCCAGGTAACGGGGATTTTGTGCTCAAATCCTTAATCTAGCATTTTATTTCCTGAATATCTTCCTTTCGGGTTTTTCCCGTATGGTTGCCTCATAGTGGATTCAATTTATCGATATATTTATTTTCATGTTGGTTGCTTCCTTCATAGATGAGCATGTTTTATGCCTGATATATTTTACTTCTTCGGCATGAACTCTAATCCGTGTTGGGTCGTGTCATATTATTTAGGTCCTGTTTGCCATGTTTAGTTTAAACCCTGACCTTCAGAATTACCATCTGGTATTAATCATTTATTTTAAGCAGGAATTACTTAATGCAATCTCCAACTTTAAATGAAGAAAAATATGGCAGACAATAGACATATTTCACAGATTTTTATTTTGCAAATATTGGAACATTTTTCGTCAAATGTTTGAAGCTGGAAATTCTGTCAACAATTCCAGCTTTAAATAAATGAAAATATAAACAAGCAATTTAGCAGCATAAGGGCTGATTTATAAATCCATTTATATTTCTTTATTCATTCCATGATACATTATTTTAGTCATTTTCCATGTTGATTCACTAGGCTTGTTCAATAAATTGTGATTAAAACTTCTGTTGCATTATGTATAATCTATTTTTCATTTTTTTTTAGCTACTCGCCAACACTATTCAGCATGAAAAGCCAGAGCTGGAATTGAGAAAGACAGAACTCCTGAAGCAAGAGGAAGATTTAAAAATACAACTAGCAAAGCTGGAAGAGTCGTTACTAGAGGCGAGTGGCATCCCAGTAAACACATAACGTTACCACAACGTGTTGTAGAAGTTGTGGTTATGTGTCAAAATAACGTTGTCACAACGTTATAAATATGCTACTCAGTTAACATGTTTCCAAATGATAATGTCATATCAGTTAACATGTTTCCAAATGATAATGTCATATCAGTTAACATGTTTCCAAATGACAATGTCACAATGTTATAAAAACATTATTCAGGTAACATATTTCCAAATGACGGATGATATAATATTCACGCTTTCCTTATTCAGGAACTCGCTAACGCCACAGGTAACATCCTGGAGAACAAGGAGCTTCTGGATTCTCTGAACAAGACTAAACAGAGCAGCATCACAATCACCGACTCTCTGGAGGAGTCCGTCAGACTACAGTCGTCACTAGATCAGGTAATCTATGTCTGAATCTATAACAGCATCATAATCACCGACTCCCTGGAGGAGCTCATCATATTACAGTTATCTCTAGATCAGGTAATATATGACAGAGCAGTATCACAATCATTGACTCTCTAGAGGAATCCGTCGGATTACAGGTAATCTATGTCTTGACTCGCCAAGTCTGACTATATTTTTTTTTTCTTTTTTATTTGCTGTCCAAATTACTGATATTGGGAATGAATTTAAACATCAAGATTTGCAAACGTCTGGTCTCAAAATAAACAAATATGAGCAATTTTCACTCACTTGGAGTTGTGGATCGCGGTAGCGAGTGAAAATTTCATTCAATTAAGGATAAAGGTTAGCCTATAGTGTGATAACATTGTTCAAATAACTCTTTAACCCTTAAAACGCTAAAATATATTTATGTGAACCATAGAGACCAAAGGTTTTTTTTCAATTTGAAATCTTCATAAATGTCTTAGTTACCTCTTTACGCTTCATTAGACAATCTATGTTTTAGGTCTATGGCCATTAGAAATAGTTCAATTCTTTCAGTGTGGGGACTGTCTGAGGACGTCAGATTCTGACGTATAAAGACCCACCCCCCCCCACCCTGAAAGTGCAACACTTTCATCAACAGAGCTTATGAGAAAATTTCATAGACGGCTTAGTTCAGCATTGTTTGAATACATGTTTTATGGATCTATGACCAATATCAGTATTCTAGCCTCGTAGGGTACAACTTTTAAATTTTAAAAAGAAGCATTAGGACCATGTTTAAAATGTGGATGATAAAAATTTAATGATGACACTGGGCTCGTCGAGTTTCATCAAAAGAAATAAAGATGCACTTATTTTTATCCTCCTGGCTGTCAAGTCCTGTGTTTTTTCCAATTTCTTAAATTGCAAAACTGAAACCTACGAAACCTGCATGGCTTGTGTGACTGAATTTGTTTGATCGACTAGGAAAATACTGTCGGAATTACAAATGCAAAGAATGCTCAAACAGTTACTATATTTGTTTTCCACAGGAGCGCAGTGCTTACCTTCCACTGGCGGAGAACGGCAGCCGCCTGTATTTTGTCATCAGTGATCTCTCTAAGATAAACAACATGTACCGATTCAGTCTCGCTGCATTCCTCGGTCTGTTTGAGAGAGCCCTCAATCAAAAACAGGTAGACTTTTGTATATTTTAAAATAGACGAATTGCCATATTTGTGTAATATTATATGTAGTTCATATCATTGGTAATTAGAGTAACTAAGCAAGCATTAGATAATTGAAGAATATCTCATGATCGAAAAAATATACAACAAATTGTATTGTGATTTGAAAACCTTGTATTGTCAAAAATGAAATTGCAATTATATGTAGTAAAGCTATTGTCATTAATTTTGGTACAATTGTCTAAAAAAATTCAGAACCCTATTAAGTTTATTGTATTACAGAGATTTGCATAATTTTTGTAAATAACTCCTTTACAAAATATATGACACTCAATTTGTATCCAAATTATTTTGTGTTTTAGGAGGGTAGCAGCACAGAGCACAGAATACGCTCCCTCATCAGCAGCCTACAGTACCTCGTCTATGAATACGTCTGCCGCTCTCTGTTCAAAGCTGACAGACTCATGTTCGCTCTACATATGGCACACGGCATGTTTCCAGAGACCGTCCAGGAAAACGTAAGCAAAATCCTAGGGTACTCAACACCGTGATGGAAAAACTCATCATCATTGTGTTAAAAAAATCAACTTTGTATAAAAGAATATTTTTAAAGAAATTCTGGACAATTGGCTTTATGTAATTCAGGTGTGATATACCTTAACTTTTATTAAAGCTAATAATAAAGACAGTTTATTTACAACATGCTATAATTATGTCACATGTGGGCCATTGAAAGGTACTTTTTTTTTTCTTCACCTACTGAGCAATTTTAAAACTCTACACTATTAGCTGTCAATTTCCATTACAACTCGCACCTCTTCAGATTCTGACGGCTATAGCCGGTTTCAGCCGGAAACATTAGTTTGGATATTCTCAATTGTTCTCTTGCAATCCTCCTCCTTATGTCACTATTCCTTTCACTGTTTACTTGTAGGAGTGGGAGGCTTTCACAGGAGTACTGGTTGCTGACAGTGGTCACAAGGTGGAGCTACCTAACTGGGTGGACGCCGACAGAGGTCAAGCGGTGTCTCTAATCAAGGTCAGACATTCAACCCAGCTATTCACACTTATTTTCATGAGATGTGAATTATGAATTGATACAATACTCAAGTATATATTATCTTAAATGAAAACTGAGAATGTAATTTTCACATTGTATGTGACAAATAAATGTGATGAGGTAAAAATAAATGACCAGGTGTTACAAATGATGAAGTGATAAATAATCAAACTTTAATTTTTCACCCACTATCAGATTTGCTAGAACATTATACGGTTTCGAAAAATAAAAGAGATAGAAATGATTCATGTTATTGTTTCATTTTATTACAGAGTATATTTCCTCAGCTGTATCAGAAAATGACTCATGTTAATATTTCATTTTATTACAGAGTATATTTCCTCAGCTTTATCAGAACCTACAGCTGAATGACGCCTCGATGTGGAACATGTTCACCAACAGCAGTCAGTGTGAGCAGGATATGCCCTCAGCCGTGGTCAAGAAGATCTCCCAGTTCCAGCAGCTGCTCGCCGTTCAGGCTCTAAGACCTGATAGGTTACAGTCTGCTATGGGACTGTTTGCCTGTAAAGTTCTCGGTAAGTCTGTAAAACCTGTGGGATATTGATGTATTTGACACTTACAGCACTGAAATATTGTTGTGTAAACCATGGAAACCAAGGGTTTTTTTCAATTTGAAATCATCAAAAATGTCTTGTTAGCTCTTCCCGCTTCATTTGAATACCTATAATTAAATTGAGCTTCAAACACTCTGATTTTAATTAGCCCTCAAACCTCTAAAATATTTTTGTATAAACTATGAAGACCAAAGGATTTTTTTGCAATTTGAAATCATCCTAAATGTCTTTGTTAGCTCTTTCTGATTCATTGAATACCTATCTTATGGATTTACGGCCATTATAACTATTTCATCTTTCAGTGTGCGGGTACTGTCTTTAGACGTCAGAATCTGCCGTCTACAGCAGATTCTCCTGTATAAAGACGGCCACCGCTCTGAAAGGGTTAACCCTTTAAGCCCTCACAATGCATGGAGATGGAGACTAAAGGTTTTTTTCCTTTTAACACCTATACCGTCCGAATCCGCCCGTGGCTCATTTACCTGAACCGCCCGAATCCGCCCGGCTGCACATGGCTTTGTTTACAACATCCTGGATGTTGAATGACGTCATGCGTCGCGAATCTGCGCATGTGCGAAAAAGCTTTCTTTTTCCGTTTCGCGTCAAAACAAACCGATGTTGATATTGAACTTTTCGTTGTAAACAACGAAATAAAACCCAAAATTTGTCATTTTCTTTTCCAACAAAATAAACAAAATGGCAGCCGCCGATACATCGTCATTGGATGATGAAGAATTTCAAGGTTTTAATTTTATACACAATTTAGAAGCAGGAAAAAACACATGATAGCGCGGGATGATCTTCAGTTTTGACAGGTTTTGCTGCTGGTGACTGTCACCCTGTCCATGCTGTATCTACTGACAGTGACAATGACACTGACATTGATCTGGCCTCTGACCAGGAGGAATTTGATAGAGACTTCGATTTTCAATTTCTGGCATTCAATTACGGCTGATATCGTGCCTACCGGTAATAAATTTACAGGCCCATCACCTGGACCGATGCATGACAAAGACAAGTGACTAGACCTAGTTTAGTTTTCTTCAGTGATTGGTTGAGTTTTTCAAAGTTTTTACAAATGTCATATTTTTCATGTTGATATTATTTAAATAGTTACATCATTTTTCTTGATTTACACATTAGAATTTTGTATAAAATAACATTGATACATCATATCTGGAAACAATGTTAAAATACATGAGTCACTGTCTTTTCCGTTGAATTCATTGTCTGTTAGATCTACTGTTTTGATGTTATTTTCTTAAAATACTGAATGATAATAAAGCATCATCATCATAATGAAGCTGAAAAGTCAAAAAATAGCTCAGAATTGTATTTAAAATTTTATTTTTTCTGTGTTATAGAGCTTAAATTGGCAACATAGATGTTTTTGATCATAAAGTTCCTTATATATATCCTGAAAGTACATTAAGTGTACATCAAAATAAATATAACTTGAAATTATAAGAAGTTAATATTTAAAAATTTAATTTTGTATCATTGTTTAGCAAATTGTACCGAAAACTTGCTAGTATCCCAGAGAAATCGGCCACGCAAAGTGGAAATCAGCCAGGTGTTAAAGGGTTAAAGCATCATTTAACATCCCTGAAAACAAACCTAATTTTTCTACAACTAAGGGTTTTAGAATGAAAATTTCTGTGAAACTGGTTTACCAAAGCATAGTAATTTTATTTAATTTTTAAACCACATCAAGTCATCTTCATGACGAGTCGAGAATTGCTGTTAGCAATTCGCGGCTTGTAGTGGATGAAGATGACTATGGTAAATTCAGTTTTGAAAGGGTTAAAACGCGAAGTTAAATTTTTACCAACTTGAAGTTGTATTTTTATTATTTCTTTTTCAGTCTTGGCATTCTTATTTACTAATTTTATATGTTACAGGAATGAAGGAGCTGGCTCCACCTAACGTGAACCTCCAGCGTCTGTACGCCCAGGAGACGTCGGCCACGGTACCCGTCCTGGTGATCATCTCACCCGGAGCTGACCCGTCACAAGAGCTGGAGGAGCTCGCTAAGCAGACCGTCGGCGCAGATCACTACCATCAGGTATAACATGCTCAGTAAACAAGAAAATAACAGACCGTCAGCGCCGATCACTACCACCAGTTATAATCTGAAGTGCTCATTGGTCAGGGTTAAAATACTATACTTGGTCCATTTTTTCAATTACAAGTTAAATATAACACAACTGAAATTGCTCACATACTCTGTGGTAGACTTGTAGTTTATCAGATAATTCAATTTGGGAAATTACAATATACAGTGACATTTCAGTTTATGTTGGTTTTAGAACTACGTGTATTATATTGACCATTAACCCATGTCCTGCTGAATTATTTGCTTGTATTTCTCATTCATTTGAAGCTGTAATTGCTAACACAATTTCCAGCTTCAAATGACGAAAAATATTTATATCTATGAAAAAAAGACATGCAATATATGGAATTATTGTATGGTTAAAGGCCATTAGCTTACAAGTAGATAGATCTGAACTGCAAAGAGTATAAGATGCTTCTTTTTCAATACCATTGTGAATATTATGATTTCAAAATAAGGTATGTCATTGATTGGTGTATATCACTGAGTAAAATTGCAGTGATGATACACATGACAAAAGACGAAGCTATCCCAAAAATGACCTGTGATCTGTTATTTTCTTTTTAGAAATTTTAAAGATAAGGAAAAATATTTCTTCGACTTGTTTTAACTTCAAGTGTAAAATACTTAATTAGAAAAATGCTGAAGTGTATTTAGCTATAACTATCGTGTCACGGTATTCTCATATCAATGGGGGGGGGGGGATATGGTTTTAAATCAATGTAGAATGTATACATTGGTTTCCGTATAATATGTATACTTTTGTGATGATGTTGATTCCAGGTGGCTATGGGTCAAGGTCAGGCAGAGATTGCTTTAGGTCTTCTGTCAGAATGCTCCCAGAATGGAGACTGGCTGTGCTTGAAAAATCTACATCTCGTCATAGCCTGGCTATCTACACTAGAAAAGGTAACCTGTTAAATCTACATCTCTTCATAGCCGTAGAGCAAACAAAACTCTCTTTGAATGCACTATGCAATGCTATTTTAATGAAGAGGTGTTATATTTGTATTCTACTTTGAAAGGAAAAAAAACTTTCTCTATTTATTACAGGAGTTGAATTCACTGAAGCCGCATGAGAACTTCCGATTGTGGCTCACTGCAGAATCTCATCCCAAGTTCCCAACTATCCTGCTTCAGTCAAGTCTGAAAATGACGTACGAGGTGAGAGTAAATCAAATATAATGTCTGAAATGACATAAGAGGTGAGAGTAAATCAAATATAATGTCTGAAATGACATACGAGGTGAGAGTAAATCAAAAATAATGTCTGAGAGGACATAAGAGGTTAGAGTAAATCAAATATAATGTCTGAAATGACATACGAGGTGAGAGTAAATCAAATATAATGTCTGAAAATGACGTACGCGGTGAGTGTAATTCAAATATAATTTCTGAAAATGACGTACGCGGTGAGTGTAAATCAAATATAATGTCTGAAAATGACGTACGAGGTGAGTGTAAATCAAATATAATGTCTGAAAATGACGTACGAGGTGAGAGTAAATCAAATATAATGTCTGAAAGGACATAAGAGGTGAGAGTAAATCAAATATAATGTCTGAAAATGACATACGAGGTGAGAGTAAATTAAATATGATGTCTGAAAGGACATAAGAGGTTAGAGTAAATCAAATATAATGTCTGAAATGACATACGAGGTGAGAGTAAATCAAATATAATGTCTGAAAATGACGTACGCGGTGAGTGTAATTCAAATATAATGTCTGAAAATGACGTACGCGGTGAGTGTAAATCAAATATAATGTCTGAAAATGACGTACGAGGTGAGAGTAAATCAAATATAATGTCTGAAATGACATACGAGGTGAGAGTAAATCAAATATAATGTCTGAAAATGACGTACGCGGTGAGTGTAATTCAAATATAATGTCTGAAAATGACGTACGCGGTGAGTGTAAATCAAATATAATGTCTGAAAATGACGTACGAGGTGAGTGTAAATCAAATATAATGTCTGAAAATGACGTACGAGGTGAGAGTAAATCAAATATAATGTCTGAAAATGACGTACGCGGTGAGTGTAATTCAAATATAATGTCTGAAAATGACGTACGCGGTGAGTGTAATTCAAATATAATGTCTGAAAATGACGTACGCGGTGAGTGTAAATCAAATATAATGTCTGAAAATGACATACGAGGTTAGAGTAAATCAAATATAATGTCTGAAATGACATACGAGGTGAGAGTAGATCAAATATAATGTCTGAAAATGACGTACGAGGTGAGAGTAAATCAAATATAATGTCTGAAATGACATAAGAGGTTAGAGTAAATCAAATATAATGTCTGAAAATGACGTACGCGTTGAGTGTAAATCAAATATAATGTCTGAAAATGACGTACGAGGTGAGTGTAAATCAAATATAATGTCTGAAAATGACGTTTGAGGTGAGAGTAAATCAAATATAATGTCTGAAAATGACGTACGAGGTGAGAGTAAATCAAATAAGATGTCTGAAAATGACATACGAGGTGAGTGTAAATCAAATATAATGTCTGAAAATGACATACGAGGTGAGAGTAAATTAAATATGATGTCTGAAATGATATACGAGGTGAGTGTAAATCAAATATAATGACTGAAAATGGCATACGAGGTGAGTGTAAATCAAATATAATGTCTGAAAATGACATACGAGGTAAGTGTAAATCAAATATAATGTCCCCTTGGATATGAAAGGGTGTATCTGCCACTTTACAAAGTGGCAGATACACGATATCTGCCACTTTACAAAGTGGCAGATACATCCTTCCATATCCAAGGAGACGATTATGTTGATAAGACATCCAAATATGTAACCCCCTTGTGTACTGTATGCCACATTAAGTTGGCATGCATTATGTTTGACAAAATCAGTCCCGGGCAATTTTACCGACTATACAATTTATAGAGAACTAGTCTGATTGCCGGTCATTTCATACAGTATCAGAAATTGCCAAATTATATGGGAAGTGAATATATTGATGTATCAGTATCAAGGTTCTCGTGCTCATTAGAAGTCAATGATAGTTATTAAATAAAAAATATTATTAAGTTATTAATTATTATTATAATCAAAAAATATTATTATAAGTCAAAAAGCATCAGAGATCATATATTTTATGGAGTCGATGTAAAGTGGTCATCCTGTTGATCCTATGAAATTCATCTGGTCTCATACTGGTGTAATGGATAATAAGTGCCTTAAAGCCCAGCCCAAGCAGCCTACTCCCAGTGCTAGCTATCCTAACCAAATAAACAAATAATGACTGGTTCCCATTGTGAATATATATATAATTATCCAGCCTGCCAGAGAGAAAAGGTTTTCAATTAGCACAATTAGTTCTAAATTAGCACAATATCAAGGGATTAAATTTTACTACCCACACTGCTATCAGATTATGAGTTTTTGGGAGTGATTATGGTGATCTCTTCATTCACGTGAGAGTCATTTATGAGTTATCAAGGTCAGAAATATTTGGAGTGATATAAAACCAATTTTCAGTTTGAGAGATACCTGGAAAAATGGCCTATTATTTGCAGATTATTTACACTTCACAATACTTCTCTGTTTCTGTGACAGGCGCCACCTGGTGTGAAGAAGAATCTACAGAGGACGTACGAGACGTGGTCGTCTGATTACGTCAGTAAATCTGGTAATTCTCAAAGATCACAAGCGCTGTTTGCTCTCGCCTGGTTTCACGCTGTCATGCAGGAGCGCAGAAACTTCATACCACAGGTATAATTAATTTAACCCTTAACCCTTTAAGCCCTCACGATGCATTAAAGCATCATTTTACATCCATGAAAGACTCAATTTTCCTACAATCAAGGGTTTTAGAACGAAAATTTCCATTAAACTGGTTTACCAATAAATGGTTATTTTCTTTAATTTTTAAACCACATCAAATCATCTCCATCTGCTACAAGTCGGGAATTGCGACAGCGATTCGCGGCTTGTAGTGGATGAAGATGACAATGGTAAATTCAGGCCTGAAAGGGTTAAAGAGCGGGGATCGACTTCAGTCGTCAGAATCTGACGTCTGAGCGACTTCATCGTCAGAATCTGACATCTGTAGACGTCAGATTTTGACGACTGAAGTCGATCCCCGCTCTGTAAGAGAAAAAAGATTTATAAGGGCCGTAGACCAATAACATAGGTATTCAAATGAATCGGAAAGAGCTAACTATAGTAAAGTCACTTTAAATTTGTCACTTTTGCGTTGCATGCTTTTCGCTAATTACTCACGCAATTGTCATCCGATTGTCATGAAATTTGGCAAGCATTATTTTTTAGTCTTACACAAATTACCTGAAAATTTCAAGAAAAAATATTTTGTAGTTTAAAAGTTAGACCATTTGATATGTAGTAATTTTGAATTATGACGCTCCTCTATAAACCCATTAATTTCATTCAGCTTTAATCTCGAAATTCTACCACATGTCAAATGGTCTAACTTTTGAAATAGAGACTCAAATTTAACAAAATTTTCTGGGTAGGCGCCGGAATAGTTGGAAAGAGTGCTTGCAAAATTTCATGTAAATTGATCAAGAATTGAGTGAGAAATCGGCGAAAAACACCCAACCCTGGTGGAAGTTGACTGCAACTATAAGACATTTATGTCAGAAAGTTATTTCAACCCTTAGGACACTGATGTGGACTATATTAGACATTCTGACTTTTCTTAGCACCTGTATAACCAGTTGTTAAAAGTAAAATATGTTTTAAATGGAACACTGATATATGTTGGGGAAATCACACAAATTTTCAGTCACTTGAAGTTGTGGATCACGGTAGCGAGACACAACTTCAAGTGATTGAAAATTTAAATTGAATAATCCAGTGCTCTAAGGGTTAACGCTTCACCTCCATGCATATTTTCAACTGGTGATTTTATCACTTAACCCTTTCAAGCCTGAATGTACCATAGTCATCTTCATCCACTACAAGCCGCGAATTGCTGTCGCAATTCTTGACTTGTACTGGATGAAGATGATTTGAAGTGGGTGAAAAATTAAAGAAAATGACCATGTACTAGTAAACCAGTTTCATGGAAATTTTCATTTTAAAACCCTTAGTTGTAGGGAAATCAAGTGTGTTTTCAGGGATGTAAAATGATGCTTTAATGCATCGTGAGGACTTAAAGGGTCAACCATATTTATCACTTACTCCCAAGGTAGGTTATCCTGTATTTTAGGAGTTGTATCTGTCACTCGGTGCCACAGATACGCAGCATATTTCTGTGATTAATCATTTAAAAATAATCACAACTCAATTGAATCCAATGCATTGATACTCAATTCACTCTGAAATGTCTGTATCTTACTCAATTTGGGTAAAAAAAATTGTCTAGCCTTAGATGTCTTTACCATATTTTATGACTTTAAAAGTTCCTTGCTCTGAATATGTCTTTGTGTGCAATGTTTTAATAAGTTAACAAAATTGTCTGCATATGTCCCTTAAATGCTAAAAAAGCTCAATTCAATTCGAAGTGATGGGTAGCAAAAATTGCAACACTCAATTATTTTCTCATGGCACATTATGATGTTGCATTTCAGGGCTGGATTAATTTCTATGATTTTGAGATGTCCGAATGATCTATTTGTTTATTTTACAGGGCTGGACTAAGTTCTATGAGTTTGGGATGTCGGTGCTCAACGTGTTGATTATGTTGTGCTGATCTATGTGTTTATTTTTCAGATCTGGACTAAGTTCTATGTGTTTGGGATGTCGGTGCTCAACGTGTTGATTATGTTGTGCTGATCTATGTGTTTATTTTTCAGGGCTGGACTAAGTTCTATGAGTTTCGGATGTCGGTCCTCAACGTGTTGATTATGTTGTGCTGATCTATGTGTTTATCTTTCAGGGCTGGACTAAGTTCTATGAGTTTGGGATGTCTTGATCTATGTGTTTATTTTTCGGGGCTGGACTAAGCTCTATGAGTTTGGGATGTCTGTGCTCAACGTGTTGATTATGTTGTGCTGATCTATGTGTTTATTTTTCAGGGTTGGACTAAGTTCTATGAGTTTGGGATGTCTGATTTACGAGCGGGAGCGGTAATCATTGACAGGCTGTGTGCCAGGGCTGGTAAGTGTTTTCAAAATTATTTTCCAACAAAAAAAATGTTATTGGAATTGATAAATTGTTTAGGTAAAGACAATGAATCACCAATTGTAAATTAAAAGATGTCTCGTATTTAGTTATTTTTCATTCATTTGAAGTTGTCAATGCCAGCTTCGAATGAATGAAAATTCAAAGGCAGTACGTCCGGCTTATTAGTCTTTAGTTCCAACGTCAATATCCCTGATACGATATTTGATCATTAACTCCACTATTCTGTCAAATCCCACTTACATATTTTTCCTGCGCATCATCTTTTCTTGAACAAAAATTTTCCCGAGAATGTAAGATGACCAGTTCTTCATTTCAGCTCTATGCTAATATACAAGCTTGAACACTCCATTTGAGCCCACAAATAAAATTTGCTTTACAATTTTTCTAAGATCAAAAATACTTTGATAAAAAAAACTCCTCCATGCATAAAAAATATTGGTTTGATTAATAAATTATGTTAACAAGAAATTGTGTAAAGCATAAATTTTCCATCTGGGATTTTAAAAAAATGCTACTTTTGTCCCAAATGTGAATAAACTTTATTAAACTTTATTCACTTTTCAATTCTAATTTCTTCGTCAGTTGCAACAGTTATAAGACACATATTTTCACTTGATATACTGATTAATTGTATTGCATTATGATATATGCTGGTATCTGTGTATATATATGTGTAATATATGTGTATGTATCTAGTAGTACAATTTTAATGATGTGTAGTTGTAAGAGTTGGTATTTTTATTCGTCCTTATTAATTGTGCATGTTATATAAATCAATTTTTCCTCAAATTGTCCATTTAGAACTGAATTGTCATTAGTACCACCAATATAAAATGATATAGCTTTGATTATTTTCTTCTGAATGTATAATATTTCCTTTCATTTATTATCTTTTTATATCTGTAATATTGTACATGTATTTTGTAACATACCTCACCAGCTATATTCATATAAGATATAAATGTTTAACCTTTTAAAGCCTGAATTTACCATAGTCATTTTCATCCACTACAAGCCGCAAATTGCTGTCGCAATTCTGGACTTGTAGTGGATGGAAATGACTTGAAGTGGGTGACAAATGAAAAAATATACTGTTATTTTAAAACAGTTCCATGGAAATTTTCATTCTGAAACCACTAGGTTTCAGGAAATTAAGTCATTCTTCAGAGATGCTAAATGATGCTTTAACCCTTTCAGGCCTGAATTTACCATTGTCATCTTCATCCACTACAAGCCGCAAATTGCTATTGCAATTCTCGACTTGTAGTGGATGAAGATAACTTGAAGTGGGTGAAAAATGAAAGAAAATTGCCATGTATTGGTAAACCAGTTTGATGGAAATATTGATTCGAAAACCCTTGGTTGTAGGAAAATGAAGTCTTATTTTGGGGATGTAATATGATGCTTTGATGCTTAAAGGGTTATTGCATCGTGAGGATTTAAAGGGTTATTGCATCGTGAGGATTTAAAGGGTTAAATTCTCTACCATAATAAATGGCTCATTTAAGATTAAGGAGTCACTATTTGTCACTTATAAAACAAATACATCGCTCTAATTCAAGAAAGGTGATCTATTGATCTGCTACTTTGTGAAGTGGCAGGTATAGATCACGTTGATCCAATTTTGACAATGAATAGTCACTTTGGCTGCAATGACAATGTAAACCCTCTTTCTGCTTACAAAAAAATTGACTTAAATTTTTTTTTATTTTTTACACATATATTTTATTACTGTACATAAATTCAGGAAAATAATGTTGAAAACATTTGACAAATTGATATTGACATCAATAACTATGAATAAGTAGAAATTAAAGGATTTTTTTTATTCAGAAACAAAGAAACAGTCAGTCATCAATAATTGGCATCATAGAGGTCTTTTAAATTATGTTTTGATAGTATGATTAAATTATTGTTTTATGTCGTTTTAAATTTTCAAATAGACTTGTATACCTTTTCAATGATTTAGTAAGCTTGAAAACACTGAAATTTATTTCTCCAAATTTAATTTACGTATGATTTATCATTGATGTCAATTATTAACGACCACGTGCCGTAATACTTGGTCAAGTCCTGTACTGTGTATATAATGATGCATGATTGTTTTAACTTTCTAATTATCAGACAGGATAGGTAAGCTTACACACTAGCTGAATCTCCTGGGGACTGTTAACGTGTCACAGTGCACAATATTAACTCTGCGTGTCCTTTCGTTGTTTGAATTGTGCAGGACATACTGAATAATTTCCCTTATGTGGCCTGTGTCCTTTTCTTATTGAAAATAGGTTTACCCTTCTCCTGTTAATAATAATTTATTAAAATTTTCAGCCACTTGAGGTTGTGTCTCGCTACCGCGATCCACAACCCCAAGTGCCTGAAAATTACTCGTATTTTTGTTTAATTTGAAAACAAATATTTGCAAATCCTCTATTTTTACACACATTTCATTCCCAATAACAGTGGTTTGGTCGACTAATGAAATAGATTAAAAAGCGACAATAGTCGTGAGCAGCAGGATAAAGGCTAACGTGTCACAGTGCACAATATTGACTCTGCAAGCCTGTCGTGGTTTGAATTGTGCCGGACATACTGAATAATTTCCGTTATGTGGCAGGTGTCCGCACTGGCTTTCTGATTGAAAGTCAACCCATATCCTGCTGATCACGACTATTGACGTTTTCAATCTGTTTTATTAGTCGACCAAATTCATCTTATTGGGAATAAAATGTGTGTCTAAACATCACGATTTGCAAATATATGTGCTCAAATTAAACAAATATGCGAAATTTTCAGCCACTTGTGGGTTATGGGACATAATTTTAAGTGGATGAAAAATTAAATGAATTACCTTAGCAGGATAAGGGGCAAATTACAGAACATATCAATACAAATTAACTTGCAAGGATGAGAGAGAATTTTGCTCAACTTCTAACAAGTCCACATACTGAAAAACCATTAAAATGAATGGTTCTTCAGTATTAGGACTCATTAAAGTTGGGTAGGACACTATCATTTCTACAAGATAATCTTTCTGTCAGTCTCAAAATTTGGTCCAGAATTATACACTGTGTCACTTGCCTTCTTCCCTTCTGTGTGAACTCATCTACTGATTTGCCATTGTTACCTGTGAATTTACAGATTGTTCAGTGTTACTTACATAAATACTTAATTGATCTCAATTCTGTGAAACTCAATGACCTTGACATCCTTTGTTTTCACCGAGCTGGCTAATACAATGAAGTATGGGGGAAGGGGTCTTATATAACCTTGTTTTCACCAAGTGACGTCACTGCGTTTCACAGAATGAAGTATGGGGGAGGGGGTGTTATATAACCTTGTTTTCACTGAGTGACGTCACTGCGTTTCACAGAATTCAGTGCTGGGAGCCACTTATGTTATCTAGAGTTTATTTCAACCCTGGTTTTTGATATATATTTTCATGAAACCAAACTAATAGCCTTATGGGAGTCTAGCTTAGTAATTTAATACATCTAGCTTTTACCATATCGTCCCCTTAGATAAGAAAGGGTGTATCTGCCACTTCACAAAGTGGCAGATACACCCTTTCATATTTAAGGGGACTATATATCTTTTTATCTGGTGACATTAATACAACAAATATTTATTTTACTAATCTCCATATATCTGGATTGACATTCTTCATTGTCTGTTTTTCGTGTGCTTCAGTCCCCAACCTGTTTGTAACCACTTTCTTCATCGACTATCATCTAAATATATGATTATTTTAACAAAAGTGTAACCATAACATATTGTAGGCTTAGTGTGCATCAACACCATAATTCTCTCAAAATGAACTAAATAAAAACAGGTTTTTGTTCTGCTTAAAATTGCTTCTGCATTGATCCTGACTGACATAGCATTCATGCCAGACTGTCAAAGATTCAGTGTAGGAATGCACAGTGATAACTTTCTAAATTATCACTACTTTTGCAGCCATGGTACTCTGTGGATGCACCACTACTGGTCCACAATTTCAATTGAAATAAATTTAAAGTAACAGTGTATAACAGATTTATAACAGAATAAAAGTGTTGACCCTTTCGACCGTCTTTATATGTCAGATGTAGACGTCAGATTCTGATGTATAAAGACGGTCCCCGCACTGAAGGAATTAAAATATTTCTAATGCCTGTAGACCCATAACATAGGTATTCAAATTAAGCGGAAAGAGCAAGACATTTATGGTTATTTCAAATTGAAAAAAAACGATTTGATCTAAAAAATTTATGCACCAACTATTCCAGCATTGTGAGGGTTAAGATGTAGTATATAACAGCATTTATAACAGAGCAAATGGGTTAATTGTTTGCATGATTTGAATTAATGGCTGTATCACAGTATGTTTCTGGCTATTATTTACCTGTATTTGTCGTTTTTTCTGTTTAGACAGGGAGTGTGAGTTTTACAACATTTTCTTCCTCACTTATAGATATTATTACTATGCATCACAGCTTCTATAGTTCTAGCTATGTTTTATTGCAGAGCTCATCAACACATTACCGTTCATATATTAGGCCTATGCATTTTGTAGTAAATTTAATATTGTGTTCAGATTATTTTAACTTCTCTTTTTGAAGTTGTACTCGACGCACATAGGACTAGTGCATACATTACTGTTATAATTAGTACAAAAATGTGTTTTTTAAATTTAGTTTTATGTCATAAATAAGCAAACAAACAATAATTATTTAAAGCTGATAGGCTGATGTATGCAAATGGCTTTTATCTAATTATGTAATATTAATAATATTATACAAATAGTGTAATTAATACATGGAAAGTCACCAGATGTAAATAATGTTGGTACACCCCATGCCAATGCTGCTCGTCATATAGTTATAGATAGTACACATATTATGCTACCAAGAGATTGCATTAGAAATAGTGATGGATAGAAAAACAGATCTGGCAAAATAATAAATATTATTGAAAGATTGCACCTGGAAAGATAGCTAGCCATTAATTCACATAGATCCTCCACAACTTTTTAAATTACATATCTTTTTGGTATCCAGCTTATAATTGTTATGTGCTGTATGTTTAAATTTAAAACTTAAATCCATTTAGAATAGGTTGCATACACAAATATAATTATAAAAGGTTTCAGTAGGTTATGCGATTTTAAAGTTATCATTAAATGTTATGCTGTATGTGCTATCGTGAATTTTGTTCTTGCCTTTTAGTTATTTAACAATTATTATTTATTTTTCTTACTATTATATATGTACATCTGTCAGAGATTATTTGATTGTTTTACAGGGAAGGGAGTTATACAGTGGGAGTTTATCCATGGCCTGATAGAGTTTGCCATCTACGGAGGTCGTGTTGATAACCCATTTGATGTGCGAGTCATGGTGTCGTATCTCGCTCAGTTCTTCAACTCAAATGTGATTAACGAACAATCACGTGGTTCAAAGAAGCTGGGACCTCTCAAAGTACCTTCATCCACTGGCATCAGGGTGATTATTAACCCTTTAAACCCTCATTATGCATTAAAGCGTCATTTTACATTCCTGAAAAACAGACTTTATTTTCCTACAACTAGGGGTTTTAGAACGAAAATTTCCATGAAACTGGTTTACCAATACGTGGTAATTTTCTTTAATTTTTAAACCACATCAAATCATTTTCATCCACTACAAGACGAGAATTGCGACAGCAATTCGCGGCTTGTAGTGGATGAAAATGACAATGGTAAATTCAGGCCTGAAAGGGTTAGTAAAACTTATTGCTGCTTAACTATCAATGTAACTTACATTTTCAAACTGCTTTTCCGCAGCAAAAATATCCCCTGAAATTTGCAATACATACGAATCACAAATAAAAGACTTGATTTTAAATCTGCAGCAAATCCCTAACTCAATGGTGGATAAATCTTCATTTTCTTCTAGCTATCTGTCAATGCTTATTGGCATTGAAATAATAATTGAAAACTAGAAACATGATTTTCTACTCATCGCTCATATTAAGGCTTGTGCTGCTGGACCTGTATATATACAGCTTCAAGCATCTTTCAGACCCAATGAATTACCAATAAAATTCATAAAATAGTTTGTAGTGGAAATAAAATAAGTAAGTGTGGGAGTTGGTCTACTTTGTATAAATAGAAATATTTTTCGTCATTTGAAGCTGGAGATTACGTTAGCAATTCCAGCTTCAAATGACATGAACTACATAGATAGGAAGGGTATTCCCCCTGCCCGCGCAGGGGGAATACCCTTCCTATCTATGTAGTTTTTGTCATTTGAAGCTGGAGATTACGTTAGCAATTCCAGCTTTAAATGATAGAAAAATAAAAACACACAATCAGCAGCTCACCGGCTAATTTTACAGTTGTTATACATATATATTTGTTACAGGATTACTGTGAGTCTATCGAGGCTCTGCCAGAGTTTGACAAGCCGAGTTATTTTGGATTACCGGAGAACATAGAGCGTTCATCACAGCGCAGCATCAGTATCGCTGTGATCTCACAACTAAAGATCCTCAAAAGAGCTGACGTTAAAGCCGCCAAGTTTGACAAGGATGTCTGGGCCAACGAGCTGGGGCCGCTACTCAACCTATGGAAAAAACTCAATCAGGTAAAATATTTTTTGTATAGATCATGGAGACCAAAGGGTTTTTTCAATTTGAAATCATGATAAATGTCTTAGTCTAAAGTCGATTCCCACGCTGTAAGGGTTTAAAATTATTGGGTTTTTTTTGCATATTTACATAGCCGATTGTAATCTTTAGACCAAACTTTTTTCACTGTTCTTGTCTTTGCCCTGTTGAGGGATACTGTTGTCTAACACTAATACAATCAACATTGGATAAACATAGAATGTTTACGGGGATAACAATTTATTTGCAAATAAGAAAACCTTATCTCCCACTTTAACTAACCATCTATTTAGCAACAATCAAATATTCAAGAAGCACTCTGATGTTATTCACTGTTTAAAAGTCAATTGTTTACAAATATTTACATAGAAACAGTTATGTTGATCAATGCTGGTTGATTGTTGGGACTCCCCTTCGTTGGGGGTCTATCCTTACACCAGCAGTGGGGGCAGCATATTGTGTTTGCTGGGTTAAAATTATATAACTTGAAAAATCAACATTAGCTTATCTGGCATTCGATCGACTGGGGCTTGTAACCTGCAGGTACCAGGTTTGAATCCCAGTCGGGCCGGATATTTGGATATCTTTGTTGTGCATATACAGTGCTCCAAACTGTTCAAAAGCTTGGAGTGTACAGTGCTGTCTATGGTACTGTGCACCATAAATAACCATTTGAAATAAGAGTAGGGCATAGTCCAGACTTCAGGTTTCTTTCTGTTGCAATTTGCCTCATTGTGCAGAAAGCGACGTAAAGCAATATTCACTCTTTGTTTATGTAAATTTTGACATTGATGATTATGATGTAGTCTATAACTGATAATTCTGATGTTACAGGGACAGAATTTGATACAGACCAAGGTGTCAGCGCCTTCTGATAAATCAGGTCGTGACCTTCCAGTGACATCTTTTATTCAGCTGGAGCGTTTTAACGGAGTGAAGCTGGTACAGAGCGTTCACGCCAACCTGGCGGCTCTCAGTAAGGTGATCAGAGGTACTCAGCTGCTGACCAGCGACGTACAGAACCTTGCCTCAGCTCTCATGGATCAAGAGGTAACATACAACTAGCACTATTGAACCTTCAAGCGCTGAATTATTTTTTTAAACCATTGAGACGAAAGGGTTTTTTCAATTTGAAATCGTCATAGATGTCTTGGTCAGCTTATTCCGATTCATTTGAATACCTAACTATGCTACCACCATATAAATAGTTTTACTCTTACAGTGCGGGGATCAGAATCTGATGTCTACAGATGTCAGATACTGACGACTAAAGTCGATTCCGACCCTTACAACATTGAAATAGTTTTATGTAAATCATGGAGAACGAAGGCGTTTTTTCAATTTTGACGGCAATTAGAAATATTTTATTTGGACCGTCTTTACACGTCAGAATCTGACATCTATAGACTTCAGATTCTGATGCATAAAGACGGTCCCCGCACTGAAATGGTTAACATATTATATATAATATTGTAACCTCTGTCCAGACAAATTCCACATTGTCCGTCATTGTGACATTTCTTTTGCAGACACCGATGAGTTGGTTGAGTAAATGGGACGGGCCAGAGGATCCTATGCAGTACCTGCGCGGTCTGGTGGCGCGCGCTGCAGCCATACAGGGCTGGGTGGAGAAGGCAGAAAGCGGACGTCTCCTGAGCGAGACGCTCGACCTGGCTGAACTATTCCATCCTGACACATTCCTGAACGCTCTCAGACAACAAACCGCCAGGTAAAGTAGCAGAGGTTGACTTTAATGCAATTCTCTGTGTAAACGTTTGAGCTCTAAACGAGTCATTCACTTTATACTTAAAGCTCTTAAATATTTTATATAAACCATGAGACCAAAATTGTTTTTCTTTTAATTTAAAATTATCATAAATGTCTTAGTTGGCTCTTCTCGCTTCTTTTGAATACTTATGTTATGGGCCTATGGCCACTATAAATATTTTATTCTTTTATTGCGGGAACCGGCTTTAAATATCATAATCTGACGTCTATAGACGTCAGATTATGACATCTAAAGTCGGTGTCATCTAAAGTCAGTGAAAGGGTTAAAATTGTTTCATACGATGTCACAGCACTGTCTTAGCTAGGATTAGGCAACTACCCATCTTTTTTTCCAATTTTTGCATATCTGCCCATGCATTTCCTCCTTTATAGTGTAATGTGGACAATTTTTGACCGTCATTTTACTTTATACCCATCCAAAAGACGGGTGCACCGGCTGCTGGTTAACACAGTGTGTCACAGTCAACTGAGAATGGTAATGTCACTTGTATGTCTTCTATTTTTATCCCCCGCCCGATGCCGAAGGGGGATTTTAGTCGTGCCAGGATTCTGTCGCGGTCAGGTTTTCTTGTGGGCGCAAAAACTAAAAAAACTACTGGTTCATTTTTTTTGAAATTTTAACATGACATTCCTAGCAACATGGGGATGTGCAAGTGATTTTTTAAAGATGCTACCAAATTTCAAAATGGCCACCATAGGTCAACTCCAAAAAATTTTGTGGGCGCAAAATCTCAAAATCCAAAGTCAGAAATTATTCAAATTTTACTATCACATTCCCCACTATATAGAGATGTGCAGGTGACATTTTTAAGGTCTTACTGAAATTCAAAATGGCCACCACGGACCAATTTCAATTTTGGGGTGGGGCACAAAAACTCAAAAAATTAGTTTGGTCAATTTTGTTTTAATTTTAACATCGCATTCCTAGCAACATGTGGATGTGCAATTGATTTTTTAAAGATGCTACCAAAATTCAAAATGACCGCCAGAAGTCAATTCCAAAAATTTTTGTGGGCGCAAAAACTTTAAAACTTACGTATGAAATTATTCAAATTTTACAATCACATCCCTCACAATATGCAGGTGATTTTTAAAAGTTTTTGTTGAAATTTAAATTGGCAGCCACGGAGCAATTTCAATTTTTTGAGGTCGCAAAAATTACAAAATTAGGTCGTAAATTATTCAAATTTACTATCACATTCTCCACGATATGAAGATGTGCAAGTGATTTTTTCAAGGTTTTACCGAAATTCAAAATGGTCGCTATGCATGAACTTCATTATTTTTTTGTGGGCTCAAAAACTCAAAAATTGATGTCAGAAAAAATGTGTAGGTGATTTTACTGAAATTTGAAATGGCCATCACAAGTCGACTTTTTAAATATTTGTGACCGCAAAAAATTCGAACCTAATTTATGGCGTGAGAATGATATAGGACTTCAGTCCTCTTGTTACACAATGTTTTTAGTCAGGCTAAAATATTATATTATGTGATAGTTGTAAAATTTTGGTGTTAATGATTTGTATAGGGAGAGTAAGATATCCATGGATGGCTTGAAGTTCACCTGTAGCTGGAAAGGTAACATTCCGGGAGCCAAGGTTGTGGTGAAGATAGGCGGCATACAATTGGAGGGATGTACGTTTGACGGGTCACGACTGTCTGAGAATCAGCGAGATACTCCCATCTCCTCCTCTATACCACCCTGTGTGGTCGCCTGGATCCCTAAGGTAAAGTGTCTTTTGCATTAAGCCGCTAAGCGCATTTACCAGTTCGGCTAGATATAGACACAAAATTCCCGATTTCTTATTTCGGACATGCATGTCCAAAATAAGAAATACAGGAATTTTTTCTCTATATCTCACTGGTGAATGCGCAGCACAAAAATTTAAAAACTTTTGCAGTTCTAGTCTATGGACATGTTTACATAATATGGTCATATTAAGAAGCCAAAATCAAATCACAAATATAGCCTGATTGAGTCGCTTTAACCAGCTACCTGGTAAACACAAAGCATTTATATAACATTTGTACAATGTTGGTCCGACGTCAAAGACGTTTAGTTGATGTTGTACAAATGTTTTGTGTTTACTGGCTAAGCGCGACTATAGTCGTTTTCAATATGTTTTATTAGCCGTTTAAATCGCATTTATTTGCAACGTAAGGTGTCTTTAGACATCAAAATTTGAAAATATTTGGTATCAAATTAAACAAATATCGGGTCTATGATGTTATTTATTGAGCACATCTCATAACAGTGGTGTGGTTTCATCACAAGACTGGGTATCCCTAACCCATTATGTGCGCAAAGGGGGGAAGGGAATGACTGTGGTTTTCGACCTCTTGTAACCTGTAGCCATTTGTTTGATTTGGCTTTTCCGCTCTAGCTCCTTTGCTGCTTGGCTCCCGTGTAGACCATGCCTTGATTTGGGACACTTCTTGAACACTAGTGTGTATTGTCGCTCCTCTGAGCTCGGTCCTCCGAGGAGTTAGACGCTATCAAAGTGCTTCAATTGAATTGAATTGTCCTCAGTAAGGCTAACAATCTTGACTGAACATGTTTTTTTTATACGAGGTTTGCCTATTATTGTGGTGGCTGCTAATATTAGAACAGGCGGTCATCGTTATTATCCACCAGTCTCTTTAGCTGCCTATAAAGGTGCCTCCTTTTGATATGACAGGTTCTATTGTAAATAATACTTGAGCCACAGTAATCTTTAAGTAACCTTTATTTCTTTCAGACGGCACCAGAACCATACAGCGCCAGCGAGACCATCTCTCTGCCGCTGTACTACAGTACAGAGCGTGACCGTCTCGTCACCAAACTAGACGTACCTTGCGGAGGACAACACAGTGTGTGGCTACAGAGCGGAGCGGCTCTGTTCCTCAAAGGACAGTGAGCTGTGTCTAGTGTGAGTCTAGTGTGCGTGAAGTAGTGAGAATGCATCAGGAAATATACAAACGCAGAAGCTAAAAACGCATCATCGCACTACAAAAGAAGACAATTTCACCCATCACACAAACTTGTTTGCCATTATGAACATTACCCACGACACAAGCAAAATCTTGTTTGCCATTATGAACATATGAACTCAACATATATCCTACAATCCGTCCATTGGTTATAAAAATATGACATGCTTTTTGTGTTGTTTATTTTGAGTAATTATATTTATTATGATCACACGCACTTGTTATTGCGATACTGAATCCCATGTGAAAAATATTGATAACTAGTTTAATTAATTGTACCTCTTTATATTGTACATATCTAGATCTAAAATATTTGTAACAATTGAGCAATGCAGGGTATGAAAATCAATAAGATGGAAGTGAGTGATATGTGATGACTTAGTATTTATTTTTTTAGCTTCCGACATGGTTGTGACCGTCCAATTTTTCCAGAATGATAATCTATTTCTGTCTGTATCAAATGAAGTCAATTAAAGTGGTGAAATTGTGGACCAATTTTTTCCATTCATATGTCCGTTCGACTATTATTAACTGTTGTCTTGCTAGTCACGTATGTTATACGTTTGCTAAGGACTTTCAAAACTAAATACATTTTTCGCTCTAGATTCTCAGTTAATGAAATTATCAAACTTGGAGATGTCCATTTTTGAAACATAGAAATATATTTGAAGTTTGAAAAATACAAATGGCAGGCCTAGGGTTAATTTATAACTAATTACAATTCTAGTTAAGAAGATAATTTATTCAGTGTATAAGGTATTGCTATCTGTGATATTGATGATATGTTATTATGATGTTATTTATTATGACTTGTTTATAAAGTCAAATGTTACACGTTTTAGTTTACAAGCTGTTCTACCATTATATGAATTTGCACAATAAATTATTTTGCTTCTAAATGTGTATGTTTTTCTGTTTTCTAATAGTGTTCAATAAAGATTATAATAATACTGTACCATTAATACACAGTTCAGACTATTATGTACATGTCTTATAAACATAGTGTATCATCAATCGTACTACACCATAAACCCTTATAATGCTGAATGGTTTTTGTATAAAGCATGAGAGACCAAAGGTTTTTTTTTCTATTTTAAATCATTATAAATGTCTTAGTTAGCTCTTCCTATGTTATGGGTCTACGACTATTATAAGTATTTAAATTCTTTCAGTGCAGGAATTTATCTATAAACCCTTTCAGTGCGGGGACCGTCTTATTCTAGCGCAGTACACAGATGCCGAGTCCGAGCATTGTAAAACGTGATTGAAAATGTTTGAATTCCAAAGCCCTGCATTTGTTTGTCACTGGCGCAAATAGTCTTGACGTTCCAGTCATGGAATAAAATACATAGGTTCCTCTGTGTGGTCAAGGAACCTCTGTTTTAATGAAAGGTGCTGTGCCTTCAATGGTAACGACATAAATATATTTGGCCACGAAATTCATGACTTTCTAAGAAAAATTTACATGTCCCCTCAAAAATTTGCATGTGAACCCTAGTGGGCGTGGCCAAATATAGACATTTTTTGGCCTGTTATTTCGTTTTCAGAAATCATTCCTATTGGCTTAGAGCCTCATTAGTATTCACTACTTATTATCCAATAGGCTCGACTTGAGTTGGAAACTCATTTATGTCGTTACCATTTCGACACAGCCTTTATGAAAGCAACAATTTTAATACGCTTTGCGTCAAAATTGATATATTTTGAAGGGACATGTCTATTTTGAAAAATAATATGTATGAAGCCAACTGATCTTAACCCTTAAAGCGCTGAATTATTTTGTAAAAAACATCGCAACCAAATGTTTTTTTTCAATTTGAAATCATCGTAAATGTCTTAGTTAGCTCTTTTCGATTTATTTGAATACTTATGTTATGGGTCTACGGCCATTAGAAATATTTTTACTCTAACAGCGCGGGGATCGACTTTAGTCGTCAGAATCTGACCTCAGTGGACGTCAGATTCTGACGACTAAAGTCGATCCCCGCGCTTTAAGGGTTGATTAAAAAAATTGTAAAAATCATTACAAAATTCAAAAGCGCTGAAAAAGAACTAGTTTCTTTTCCAAGTCATGTGCTGCCATGTAAACAAAACTCATTGGAGTATACAACACCATACCACAAATACCCACTGTCTGTCTGTCTTGGACTGAGAGATTCATTGTAGGCCTACTTCGAAACATAGATATATCTATGCTTCGAAAGGCAGCAACGTTAATTGGTGTGTGAAAGTGGGGGGATTCCCCTGCAGCACCGATTGTCTGCCCAATGCTGGGCCGACGGCATCAAATATGTGGCCCAATGTTGTGCTAACATTCGACCATCCCTTAGGTGTACAATTGGCCTTGTTTGGGTTATTAGAAATGTTTATACAAATATTTTATAAAAAGCAGAAAATTCGAAAAAAAATTATCAAAATTTAAATCATTCCACGGCTTCCCTTTAACTCTCTGTGCGTTGGAATGTTAAAAACAAAAGCTCACCTAGTATATGGCCTGGTATATTGAAGTCTAAGTCAATTATGAATATGATCACTATCCTATGATCTTATCTGACGTTAGTCAATTTTAATCTAATTTCTTGAAAATTTGCCAACACTAATGACACTCACTACTGTCTAACGCCTGTAAATTTCCGAAACAAAGACTTTCAGCAAATTCAATCAAATTTCCAGGTTTATGGGGGGGGGGGGGTGTCAAAATTTGAAATCTACTACACGTTACAGAGATTAACTTTTTAAATTATGTCATTATTTTTTTTCACAAAATTCTAGAAAATAATGCTTTCAAATAATTATAATATTTCTAATGTTCGTAGACCCATAACATAGATATTCAAATGAAGCGGAACGATCTAACTAAGACATTTATGATGATTTCGAGTTGAAAAAACCCTTTGATCTCCATGGTTGATGCAAAAATATGTCAACGTTTTAAGATTTAAATTTCCCACCTGTGAAGTCAAGAGTCGGAGAGCATGTTCCACTCTGGCATTTAATTAAAAAAAAAAGTTTCTTCCCAGCTCAGTCGAGATATCAGTACTGTGGGAAGCCTGCGTGACTGAGAGGTAGCGTGCTCTGCCTAACATTGCCAGGGCTTGAATCCTGTGTCTGGAGAGGAGTGTCATCTGATTCACCTGGGAGGTCCCCCTAGCCCAGTTTAGCCTGTATGATGTGCACAAATTGGCCTAAGGCCCAGTTCATTTTTCTCTATGCAGTGTTTTAAGCTGCCTGCTTGGAAGGTCGGATATGGCGGGTTCGAACCTCACTCCCAATTGGGCACTGAACATTGTGCGCCCAGTGGGTCTGGCATTCAAGTTTCAAAGAAACAAAATGTTTCTTCCCCGCATACTCGTAATGATTCAATATTGTGGGGGGCTTCTGTGACCGAGAAGTAGCGTGATCGGCCTCAGACTGCCAAGACTCTAATTTCGAATCCTGTACGTGTCTGGAGGTTAGTGTCATCTCACTATCCAGGTTCTCCTGGCCTGGTTTAGCATATGTGCACAAAGGTGGCCTGAAACCCCATTCATTTCATTTCTCTCTGCAACTGTTCTCGTTCAAGGAGTTTTTTAATATTTTTTGGTGAGCTGGGGGTAATTTCGGCCCCAAAAATAAACAAATATATGTGTAAAAATCAACAATGAAAGGGCCAATGACCCTGAGCATTATTCAGGGACGAGAATGACAAATTACAGAACTAAATCTATTACAAAATTCCACGTTTCCCTTGTCTTGCATTGTCTTTACGTTCGATTCCCAACCAAAGCAAAGTGTCCCTTCAAAACGAGTTCATAGGAGCATTGTATATGAATTTTAGTTAAATCATGCAAATTGTTTGAGAGAAATAGCATTTGGCACTGGTCACTAAAAATAACTTAAAACGACCATGACATCTGAAATATGGCAGGGGGCATCGCCTATATACACCCCTACCCGGTTCAATTTATTGAATTGCCTAGTTTTTCCATGATTTTTTTCAAATTTATCTATTTCCGTGATATTTCCCTGACTGAAAAACATGGCAACACTTCCCCCCTGATATTCAATGTGAATAGAAAATTCTGGTATGACATAAGGTCCTATCTGCTAAAGGAAAGAGAAGACCTGAAAAAATTCACTGGTAAATGATGCAATATTTAAATATATAATTTTTATTCTGATCACATAATCATAGTCTCCAACAACTTTTTTTTCTTGCACGGAACATTTTTCTATTCTTAACGACCTGTGATCAACGATTTTCTGTCTAACGCGACTTGCGACCTCAAATATCTGGCAGAAGGTCATTATATTACTTGTGTAGAACAACCTCAACTTTTGGAAACATTGATGAGCAAACCACTGCATGTCAGACCTGACTGTGTGGATATCATGGTTTAACAGAGACGTATAAAGCTGAAAGGTCAGGCTGTTGTCGCAAGAGGCCTATCTACCTCAAACGTCGATGTTACTGCACAGCAATATCACCTCGCACGCCGGTAGGAAATCATCCAATGCAAAAAAACTAAAATAATTAAAGTATATTTTCATAAAATACACAAATGCAACAAAAGCTCAATATGACCACATTTGTTGCATCTTCTCTTCAACAAGGAAAATACATGCGCAAGTTTAAGAGACAAAAATCAATCATAATAAATATAATAATAATAAAAATCAATATTTACATATTCAGTTTTATTGACTTGATTGTAAATAATTATACAAACGACTTAAATTAAATGGACGAAATAACAGAAAATGACAACACAGTGATGAATCAATACTACAAAAAACTACTGCTGAATAATGTAAATTATTGCAAAAACACAAAGCACTTAAAAACACAAATTATTCAAACTCTTGCAAGGGTTGATTTTTCTGTTTTTTCTGGGATATCCAAACTAATTGCAAAAGCAATTTCAATTGTCAAACAAAGTGTATAATTAGAAAAGACTAGAATTTGTATTTACTGATTATCTTTGTTACTGCACATTTTATATTTTTAAAAGTAATAAAGTTTTAATTTCAGCTTCAACACATTTCATGTAGAAAGCTCAAGTGGTTTTGAAGTACTATCTTACTAGTTTGTTGAATGAGCAGATTTGAATAAAAACACAGAATAACTATAATTATAACCTAGTTTACAAAAGTTGATTTATTTTTCATCCACTTGCAGTTGGAATGAACTTTAGCTTTAAATTAATGAAGAGATGATTATGAAGAGCTACACAACATTAGTTAAAGCGACACAAACAGGCCAAATATCGTCAAAAAAACAAAATTGTATTTTCGCTTCTTGATATGTCCATAATATGTGAACATGTTCATAGACTAGAATTGTGTCTTTTAAATTTGGGGTTGCTGTGGCAACGAAGCGAGTGTGTTGAAAGCCCCATTTATCAGTTACTGTAGATCTGGTAATTTTTGCTTGTTCAAATTTTCGTGAATTTTTCTATTTTGGGACTTTTCACAAAGCTTAGAATTCAAGAATTTTCTTCAGTAGCGCTATCATAATAAAAAAAATTGCGAG
This sequence comes from Flabesymbios commensalis, assembly GCA_964017125.1. Taxonomy (NCBI): domain Eukaryota; kingdom Metazoa; phylum Annelida; class Polychaeta; order Terebellida; family Flabelligeridae; genus Flabesymbios; species Flabesymbios commensalis. The sequence continues at coordinate 79,385,395 of OZ024913.1, read as the reverse complement.
ATTCTGGAATTCTCGAATTTGTACTCCTCTTGAAAATTAAAACCTCGCGAATATTACCAAATTTACAGTATTTCCGTTTTTCTTATTTTGGACATGCATGTCTGAAATAAAATCTCGTCCTTATCTCTCTTTTAGTTTTAACTGGTGCAAACACAAAATTAAAAAAAAACTGACACAATTTTGGTCTATGAAGATGTTGACATATTATGGACAAATCGAGGAGCCAATATAAAAATGATGATTTTGGCCTGATTGTGTTGCTTGAAGGGAGCAAAAATATATAATTTCAAGACATAAAATAAACCCTTTTTACTTAGATACCAGTATTCAAAACAAAATACAACCTCCATATAAACAATCAGCATGCAAAATCTTTCTCTTCATTTGAATACATAACCAGTATCACATTGCAAACAAAGCAGTGCTCCAGATAAGATGCTTATTTGTGTAATTATGCATTTGAGAAAAATGCCGTTATGAATTGTTTTGGCTTGTTTGGATATACGCACACAGGTTTATTTTGTGGAGTACCTTTACATATCATTGTAGAGGTTTTCAGGTTGTTACTTCTACATGCATGTTTTTTGTGATGTAGTTCTCACCCGATTTCCCTGGGCTTGTAACATAAAGAGCGACCAAAACATTTAGCTTTGTGATTTTAACCCTTACAGTGCGAGAATCGACTTTAGTCGTCAGAATCTGACGTCTGTAGACGTCAGATTCTGACGACTAAAGTCGATCCCAGCACTGTAAAAATAAAAATATTACTAATGGTCGTAGACCAATAACACAGGTATTCAAATGAATCAGAAAGAGCTAACTAAGATATTTATGATGAATTGATTAAAACCCTTTGGTCTCCATGATTTATACAAAATTAATTCAGCGTTGTAAAGGTAAACAATGATATATGTTTTGAGAAGACGTGACTTTTATTAACCCTTAAAGCTCTGAAATAATTTTATATAAACCAGAGATCAAAGGGTTTTTTCAATTTTAAATCAACATAAAATTGTCCTATGTTATGGGTCTATGGTCATTATTCAGTGCGGCGATCGACTTTAGAGCCCATATTCTAAAGTCGGTCAATGCACTGAAAAGGGCTAATCATGACATTGGTTAACTTTTTTTAACATGATTATTTAAATATTAGGTGCACTTGCAATAAACGTGACTTTACGCATCGATCCCAAAATGAGGGAGTGAATACACAAACTGACGGGGGTATACTCAATCAGACTAGAAACTTACCCGGAGCATTGACGAAGCATATTCTAATTGCATAAAATATATACTCAATACTTGACTTTGATATATATAAGGAATATCATTATATTAAGGCATATCCAATACTCTTGAAGTTTCTTATATTTTAGAATTATCAAAATATTAAGACATATTCAACTACCAGTGACAATTTTATACATAGTTATAGGAAAATCATATAGACTGAGCTTTAAAAATAATGCTAAGAACAGGCAATTACCTCAGTAAACTTTAAGGTTATCTTATAAGTTTCATCCATTTGAATTTTTTGTGCATAAGTATTCATAACATATACATGTTTTGTATAAACATTTTGCAATGTTTTTGGAATGCAGACTACAATAAGGCAATATAACAAAAAATAGGTTCAAATTATATCTTCACAAACAATTTTAAAGATGAGTTTACATTCTTGTAGGAGTAGACAAATATAATTAGTGCTCATTAATTAAACACATAAATAGTTTACTTTAGATTCAATAATTATAATAAACAGACTAGATTTCGCCGTTAGCAGCATCAGCTTCCACCATGCTATGGTCATCAACAGTAGTTTGCTCTTCCGATGCCTCAGTGTCCACACACGGCTCAGTGTCCACACATTCAGCCGTGTCAGTTTGTTCAACCTGTTCAACCTCCCGATCAGGGAACAAGGGCAATGTGGGGGCGTCCTGTTCAATCTCCCGTGCAGGGAACACTGGCAATGTGGGGGCGTCCTGTTCAATCTCTCGTACGGGGAACACAGGCAGTGTGGGAGCATCCAGTATGGCGTCGGATGGCGCTGGAGAAGCACTGGTACTATACACCTGATCAGTTCCCACATCATCCAGTAGCCCGGAAACATCCTGACCGAGTAGTTCAGGGAGGGAATTAACAACCTGTCTCACGGTCTCAGACACTATATCACTGGTCGGGTCCCGCCTCGTGGTATCAGACACTACATCACCGGGCGGGTCGTGTAAGGCTTGTCCTTCCCCCGAGGGGTAATATATACCACTCTTATATTCCGCGTCAAACGCTGTCAGAGACGTGCCGTGAACATTCTCACAATGAACACGCAGATGATCACGCCGCGTGTAACCACGGTTACACGATCCACACTGATATGGTTTAACTCCTGAATGTACTCTGTAATGACGATCTCTGGAGAAGCGCTCTGTAAATGTGTTCAAACAAAATGAGCATGGGTAGCGTTTATGAGAGCTTAAACAATGCTCCTCCAGCTGATCAAAGGCATCGTAGACATCGTGACAAATCTGACACTCCATCACTGTGGCAGGACTTGCTGTGTTATTGGTAACGGTGACCGGGCTGTTACTGCCTGCACGTCCCCGACCTGGTGACGACCCAGGCTCATCCGTGTTACTGGCAGACGACTCTGAACCAATCACAATTAAATCATTCTGATTATTTGGCATTTTACTGGCGTGCTCATTTCTACCTTCCAAGAGAATTTGCCTCAGGCGGTTTGATGAACCATTTGAATTTTCAGACGCCTTTGCATCTCCCTCCAAGCCAGGAGAAGCTGTTTCGTCTCGTAAGTTCTTCTCATTTATGTCATTCATTCCAATACAGACATGCGTATTTAAGGTACGTCTATCAACAAACCCTGTTTTACAGCCACCACAATAGACCATAGAGTAAGCGCCATGTTTCTTTGACACGTGTAACGACAGACTAACTCTGCTGTTAAACAATCTACTGCAATACGCACAGTTATAGTCACCTCTATCATGTTTATCTTTACCACCAGGGGTCAGTACTGATGGTGATAAACCTATTCTCGGTTTCTTCACGACACCTGTTAATAGTGATTCTACACTTGGACTTTCATCGATCTCATCGACTTCCACTAAATTACCGCCCAGCATAACATCATTCAGCTCATTTTCTGGCATCATATTGTGCTCCTGCATCAGATTGTGCTCTTTCATTATATTATGTTCTGGCTTTAAGTGGTGTTTTTTATTTAACTGTCTCATTTCGATTGAAGGATCATCAATTATTTCATATATGGGCATTGGCTTTTTCCTCTTTTTCTGTCCCGCAGAAGCAGAGAGTTCAGCCAGTTTATCCGAGGCTGAGATGACGGGATGTGTGAGAGCGTGCAGATCACGGCCGTCCTGTGAACTGTTGATCAGCTCGTGCATCTTTATCACAATCTGATCATCATCAGCTTTACTGATGCAGATGATTCCATCCACTTCAAACTCCCCGTCCCCTGAGAGACTAGCTCTACACAACTGTAAGATTGACTGCTGCAGCATCTGAGTGACTCGCTTCTTTTCAAATCCTCCCATTTTACAGATCTCTGGTGAACTTTCACACTTGCAAACTGGACATCTACCTAAAACATATAGAACATCATTAAGCATAAACATTTTGACTCCCTCAATGATTACCCAAGTCTACAGTTCTTTTAAAAAAAAAAGTTGCAGTAAATGAAGCTGAACAATGTAACAAAGTCTGTGTTGAGAGCCATCTCAAATGCCCGTCTTATAGTGATATTAACTATGAAAAATAAATCTCCCGTTTATTGTGGCTGACCATCCCCAATTCAAAAGAATGATCTCTCTGCTTAGGCCTGGATATGAAGAACTTGATGGACATACAAACGTTTGCTTATAATAAAAAATATAAAATGAATGACTTTTTAGTTATTTCCCCCTGATGTATATATTTACGCATTATTTCTCAATTCGACTGCCACACTTTGTCATTTATTTTTTGTTTATCCCTTTTCTTTTACAATTGGCTAATATTATACCTATAGCTTTAGAAACCGGACGTTATAAAAGAATATGAGATCCTGTAACAAAAACATTTAGAAGTTTACGAGTTGAAGAACGTTTGTATAATACATGTGGCCTTTCTGAAACAGAAGACGAAATTCACTTTGTATTTATATGTTCCCTATATTACAATTTTAGAACAACGTTTTTTCAAACTGTGACTGAAAACAATCGCAATTTTTTAGAACTGAATAATGCTGACAAATTTTCATTTTTAGTTATACATTGTTGGAAACCTCTGTCAAAATTTGTGGAGGCTGCATGGAAAGAGTGAAAATCGAAATTATTTCGATTATAATTACTCGTGTTGTTTTGAGATAGATCTCATGCATTTATGACAATAGTGTTTATAATTATTGTAATTGACATATAATCATTGAAATATGTAAACAGATTTATTAAGCTACTACACTGAGCTGGTCGGCTTTAGGTGGTCCCACCTCATTGTGGATGATTATGTAAAACTGAGCCGCTTTTCCCGTCAGGCAGGGGTGTTTGGTCGGGGCTGGTTTGGTGGTGGGTCAACGTCGTAGACTTGTTCAAACTTGTAGGCTTGTTCAAATCTTACTTTAATAGTGCTTAGACGTCACATGGCGTCGCATTATACGCCAGGAATATAACAGGGGCGCTTGTAAATCTGGATATTATTGGATATTATAAGTTGTTTAGTAGGGAAACTTTTTACATTATCGAATACAAATTAAGTGTACGGCAACGCTTATGTTGTCATATTTTTTTCGCGGACAACCTTTTTTCATGGCGGACAACCAAAAAGTGACCAATGGTTGTCCGCAGGACAACCTGTCTTTCACACCTTATCGTGAACGCTGGTTGGATATATCTATATGTCACATAAATTAATACAGGTGTGATATGCCAGCGAGTGCGGGATTATCCGGGTCCAAGATGGCGACTGGCAAGAGTGGAGTGATTGTTGCTATGCTATTTTACCAATTTTTTAGTGGTTTTTTACAACCAGTTGGTTTTATAAAACAAGTAGTCGCGTTAGAAGGAATAGGCGAACACTATCGTGTGCCACATGTAGCTTTTGAAGCGTCTGTTGTTGGTTTTGGGCGACATGAGTTATACATTCACACATTATCGCTCACCTCGTCATGGCGTACATCGGCAGGTGTCGGTACCGAAAGTAAACACAAGGGTGTCAGACAAACTGTTACTATTGGTGTTAGGAGAGTAAATAAGGACGAGTACATGTTTTCTATCTGCCTGTTACTGTGCGGTGATATCCACCCCTGTCCTGGCCCAGCCAGGTCTGCCCGCATTATTAAAACACCTCGTTATCCATGTGTACGGTGTGGTAAAGCTGTGCGTGATAACTCGCCTGCAGTATCGTGTGATTGTTGTGACGAGTGGACTCATTTGGCGTGCTCAGTTCTATCATCTGAGATGTACCAGGAGATGGTAGATAAAGGAATGACGTTTTCCCGTCAATGTAACAAGTGTTGGCTCAGTCAGGCGCAGCCTTTGTTTCCTACTGATGAAGATCCCAGTGACGATTTTGACATCATTTCGGGTCTAGGTGATAAAGACAATAGTGGTACGAAACCAGTCACTACCAACGATGGCTGGAGAGAGCACCTACCGTCAAAAATGCCTCTGTACAAGTTCGAATGTTTTGAAAAAAAGGGTCTGCATTGTTTACATCTAAATGTCAGAAGTTTATTGTCTAAAATTGATGAATAAAAATTATTGCTCAGCAGTCTCGGGCTGCAGTTATAGCCGTAACAGAGACATGGCTTGACTGCTCAGTTCTAGATAACGAAATCAATATTGCAGGTTATGTTGTAATCAGGAGAGATAGACAACGGGACGGTGGAGGAGTGTGTTTATACATCAGATCTGATTTGGCATTTAATCCTAGATCAGATATATCCCATCCAGATGTTGAAATGATATGGGTGGAACTATTGCTACCTCACTCTAGACCTATTTTGATTGGAGCTTGCTATAGACCACCGACTGCAAATAATTTTTATACACTCAAGATTTGAAAATTCATGTTTAGATAAAGAGCGATTTCTTGACCTAGAAACTATTGTCCTTGGAGATTTCAATACTGACGTTCTCAGACCATCAACAACATTGTATAAGTCATTGAATCATCTCATGTAGGCCTACCTATGCAATTGGTCTCAACTCATAAATGAGCCTACTAGGGTCACTCCGGTCACAGAGTCTGCTCTGGATCTTGTGATTGTTTCCGATAAGGAAAGAATCACACAGTCTGGAGTTATTCACTGTGGCCTGAGTGACCATTTTTTAACATACTGTACTAGAAAGGCATCAAAAAAACAAATTTAATGCTCATAATACTGTGCAAATAAGATCTCTGAAAAACTACTCGCCTGAAAAATTAATTCAAGAATTAGCTAAATTAAACTGGAATAATGTTATTACTTGTGATAATGTTAATCAAGCTTGGGATAATTTTAAAGGTCTTTTTATGTCTGTGGTTGACAGTATAGCCCCTATCAAAGAAATTCGTCTCAAACAATGTACAGAGCCATGGATGTGCAATGAAATCCTAGAAGGTATAAGGGAGAGAGATAAGTCATTGTACAATTTTAAGAAACAAAGAACTGCAGAAAATTTTAAAACTTTTTGTCTTGTAAGAAATAAATTACAGCGATTAATAAAATCCGCGAAGCGCACGTATTTTAATGATAAAATTGAGGAATGCAAAAATTCTTCCACTGATCTTTGGAAGGCCTTTAAAAATTTAGGTATTTCTAAAACAACAAAAGGATCATCGAACATTGGCTTAGAAATAGAAAACGAAATTTCTTTTGATAAAAAAACAGTGGCGAATACTTTTAACAATTTTTTTACCACTATTGCAGAAAACCTGGTTTCTAAACTGCCTGATATTTCAGGAGGTTTTGGAGGCTCTTTTGTTGACAATTATTACCAGAATAAAGGTGTAAAGTCTAATGCTTTCATTTTTTCACCGGTAAGTGAAGATGTAATTTCAAAACTTATAGGGAATCTGTCCATTCGCAAAGCGACCGGTCTTGATGGTTTGTCAGCAAGGTTTCTAAAAGATGGTGAGAGTGTAATTTCTTCACCTCTTTCACACATTATAAATTTATCTTTACGTTTAGGCTGTGTTCCGGATGAAATGAAAACGGCGAGGGTTATACCCCTTTACAAAAAGAAATCTAAAACTGACCCTGGGAACTATCGTCCAGTGTCCATTCTTACCATTGTCTCTAAAATTTTAGAAAGGGTTACATACAATCAAATTGAATCATATATGAAATCAGAAAATTTATTTTATTCTTTTCAATCTGGTTTCAGGAGCTCTTTTTCAACTGACACTTGTCTGACACACCTGACAGATAAGATTCGCTTTCAAATGGACAGAGGTTTTTATACTGGCATGGTCATGAGCGACTTGCAAAAAGCATTTGATACAGTCGATCATGATATCTTGCTTCAAAAATTGAAGGCTCTGGGTTTTGATCCTCTGGCCATTAAATGGTTTGAATCATACTTGAAAGGCAGGAATCAAAAAACTGAAATTAATGGTATTTTTTCTGACCCCAGAGTGGTTCCTTGCGGAGTACCGCAGGGATCCATTCTGGGGCCATTGCTATTTTTATTATATATTAATGACATGGAGGCTGCTGTCTCATGTCAACTTATTCTTTATGCTGACGACTCAGCCCTTTTAGTTTCTGGCAAGGATGTCAACAAAATTGAGCAACAACTTGGCAATGAACTTTCTTCTCTGAATGGATGGTTGGTCTATAATAGACTATCCATCCATTTAGGGAAGACAGAATCAATACTTTTTGGTACAAAGAAAAGACTTGGTATTTCTTCAGAAATGAATGTTACATGTGGTGAGACCATGGTAGCCTCTACAAAGAGTGTGAGATATTTGGGAGTAGATCTGGACCAGTCTTTAGATGGTAATTATATTGCGGAAAATATTCTTAAGAAAGGCAACTCACGACTCAAATTCTTATGGAGACATGCAAAATTTTTAAACACAAATTCAAGGAAACTTTTGGCATCAGCTCTAATTCAATGTCATTTTGATTATGCATGCTCCGCATGGTTTAGTGGTCTTCAGAAAATTTACCAACAAAAACTTCAAATTCTTCAAAATAAAACTATCAGATTTGTCCTGAACTGCTCCCCAAGGACGCATATTGGTTTTAATGAATTCAAAATTATCAATTGGATACCTGTTTCGGAACGCGTTAAACAAATTAAACTTAACAACATGTTTAGAATAATACATGGAACAGCCCCAAAATATTTACGAGATTCATTTTTCATGGTCAGTCAAGAACATGACAGATACACTAGAACAAGTGTGCAGTCCCTGGTCCTACCACATGTAAAGTCTGCGGGTGCCAAGTCTTTTCGTTACTCAGCCAGTAAAATGTGGAATCGTCTACCGGTACATCTCAGAATGCAAGAAAACTTTTTAACTTTTAAACATGCTGTCAGAAAACACATGTGGACAGAGTTACAAAGACATGAAGATGAAGTATATATTTACTACTAACTTTTCACTTTATTTATATTCAGTATTTTAAATGATTTTAGACTAGTATAAGTCTAAAATTAGCATAGTAACCGTTATTATATTATAACATATTTTCTATATTTATATAGATATTTATTCTACTCTAGCGGAGGTGTAGGCCTACTGCAGGGGGACGTGGGATGGGCTTCCAATTGTGTTTGCATGTTGAAAGCCTTTCTCTGTTCTCCGGCGTGGTTTTCTCTCCGCAAGAGTAGACTTGTTATCAAATTACTGTGATATTTCAATTTCTGGTGTGGTCAGTTAGACCAATTATTTATATATATTTATATTGACTAAATTATTTCTTGCCATCGCCATCATGGATCACTATCAAGGGACCGCCGTGGAAATAAGTATTCTCACCAGGAAACTTTTCGGTGTTTTATTCCCTGGTGACCATGATTGGCGACCCATGATTTTTATGTATTTGCACTATTGATCATGTTTTTGTCCTATGTCAATGGTTACTGAATAAATCTAATCTAATCTAATCTAGTACACATGCAGGCCAATCACTGCTGGTTAGTACGGGATTCTGACTCTGCCTCACAGTGACACTGTCAGTGTCACACTGTCAGACTCTGACTGAGACGGACAGTAAATCAGAGGACAGTGAGCAGGTTAACAGGTGAACGTGGCCTGTGCGTGAAAATGAAAGTGAATTCTGAAATTTGAGACCGAAACTGCGAAAGCGGCGAGACGGTGATTCCAGGATTATGACCTATAATTTGAAAACGTAACCAATCCTCACGTCAAAAATAAGATTTTCCTGATGAGAAAAACACCAAATGTGATTTGAAAACGTAGAAAAAAGTAAGTTTTACACCCGCATCTGTCAACAGGAGGCTGACATTTTGAGAAAGACCGGATGTACTGTCCCCGGCAGTCGCCAGGTGGCCGCTCAATGCAGGGTGAGTAATCGCTTCATAATTATATTACAGGTATTGGCTTTTTCTGAGTGACAAATTATGATTTCACGCCTGCTGATGACTGGTGTATTATACAATACTATGCTTAAATACCCTTGGCCGCCCCTGATAGCCATCATGGATTACTATCAGGGGAATAAGTAGTCTCACCAGGAAACTTTTCAATGTTTTATCCCCTGGTGACCTAGCGCTACTGGTGACCATGATTGGCGACCGATGATTTTATGTATTTGTACTAGTCTACTTTGGTTTTGTTTGAACTTCATTTATTCAAACAAGATTGCAAACAGCCACATGGCCACCAGTTGATTTCCTTATTTGTAATATTGATCATGTTTTGTTTCCATGTCATTGGTTTACTGAATAAATCTGATCTAATCTACTGTGTTAAGTCTCTGATTATTAGTAATCAAATGACTTGAGTAATATACACCACCATAATATCTAGTTAAGGCGGAAAAGGCAAGGCAACGTGAGAACTACGATCGAAAGGTTCGTGGTTGTACCATTCAGGAAGGAGACCGTGTAATGGTAAGGAACGTAGGTTTGAGGGGAAAGCGTAAGATCGCTGACCGCTGGGAGGATGAGGTATATGTAGTGGTTGGTAAACCCAATGCTGACATACCAGTGTATGAGGTGGAAAGGGAAGCTGGAGGGAAAGGTAAGAGGGTTTTGCACCGTAATCTTTTATTCCCTACTAATACCATCCCTGCTAGGGATGATGTACCAGTTCCAGAACCTCGTGACACATATACCCTCAAAGCCTGTGGTAAGTTCCTCAGAAGATTCTGACTCAGAGACAGAGTCAAGTGTTGGTCCTTTCCTAAGGTCCTATAATAACCACATTCCTGATGTCCCATTACCTATACAACCCGTAGAGCTGGTTGAACCCAATGAACAAGTTATAGTTGATCGTGATGAGGTTTTGATGCCAGATGTCTGCGTAGAGGTCTTATCTGAGGAGGGAGATGATATCTCTGTAATAACAGAACCTCCAGAGTCAGTTGCTAGTGGTGAGTCTTCTGCTAGGTCTGAGGGCAGATCTGTAGAAACACCAACAATTGATTTAGATAATGATGAAAATGTAAATGATGATAATGTAGATAATGATTATGATAATGACTTGCATGTGGAGGATTCACCTGTTACAGTGAGGCAATCTGGTAGAGTTCGCCGAAAGGCTGCATGGATGGGAGAAAACTACCAAATGCTGCACAGTGTACCAGCAGACTCAGGTTCCATGTGGAACCAAAGAGTAAATCTTGCCCAAGGTATTTTATCGCTCTTGTTGGGCGAGTAAGTATTTAAATGAGTGTAGAATTGTTTTTTTTGTCATGTTATAAAATGTAAGTTGATACAAAGAAAAGTAAAGTTGAAATTTACTTACTAGGTTCTAATGGAATATTTGAGGTTTTGCTTTATTAAATTAACTGCATTAAAATGTAATTTAGAATATACCACATTACTGTTAAGTGAGGACAAACTATTGTGTATAATCATAAACCTGTTAGTTCAATTCAAAATCATATGAAATTATAGCAACTTTTTTATTTATATATATATATATATATATCAATTTCTAAGTAATTGAACTGAATTTATATTTTGGCTTAATATTATTGACATGAAGATTTATTCTATTTTTGCTTTTGTGTTTCAGATATTAGAATAATATTTGAACAGTGATTGTATCTAAGAGTTTATGTGTGTGCGTTATAATTATATGTATCCACGATGCTGTATTTTAAATTCCTATTAACAATTTTGAAGTGGCAGCCACCAAAAGCAATTGTTTTATTGTTTCATGTATTCTGAATGTCAATGGCAAATAGTGACACATAATTTGGTTGGTTGGCAGATAAGCAAGGTGCCACAAAAAAGTTATGTTTTTGTTATTTTCCTAATATATCATCACAGAGAAAAAATAAGTATGTACCTTTTGTAAACTCATTTTTCTGGAATTGTTAAATTACTGTTAAGAAGGCACTGCTTATGAAATTATTTTTTGTGTATTAACATTGACATCTAAATTTGACATACATTAGGTTTCTTAAGAAAACTTCATGTATTTCAGATTAAAGGTGTGGACACCTTTCCTTAAAGAGGGGGAGTGTGTGACAGGTTGAAATAATCAACTGTATTATTATTATTAATGTCTTAGTTTTAAATGTACGTTGTTATTATTACACTGGTTAGTATCGAATGCGCACTAAGCTCAGCAGAGACATGAAACACGGGATGTAACGAATGCGTCTGTTGATTCGGGATCGGACCCAGACAGAATCCATCTTCCAACTTTATGGCCTTCTGTTTAAAGTAATTGGCTATCCCAATTTCTTCCGGGATAATTCGGACTTGAAGTCCAGTATTTAATGAGAGTTCTACGTGTTTTCTGTCTCTCTGTTCTTCGACGTCATTCAGTCACCACGTCTGAATGATGGTCTGTTAACTAGCTCTATCAACTCGGTATTGTAATTGTTACAGATCCACCAGAACATTGGGCATTCATCTTCATTCATCTTCATTCATCTTCATTCTCTGTCTTCACCCTGTAATCTTCATCCGAATATCTCAGCCCTACCAATTGTTATCTTCACTTCAGTCTAGACTACATGTAATTGATTAATTCTCAAATTAATGAAGGCAATAAATGATACATACATATATGGTGGGATGGGGAGCCCCTCGCGCCGAAAGTACCTGTAAGTGACCGTCGGAGTCTCTAGTGTGGGGTCACAATGGCGGACAAGGGAATCTGCCCGATCTTCACCATTTCAACTCAAACTTCCTTCCCCGTCGAGTCGACGGTTCCAAACAAATCATAAAACTCTTTCTCCACTTGTCATGTTTATTCGTTTGACATCTGGCAACAACAAAGCACAACCTCCGCGCACGGCACGTTCTATCTGACTTAGCGAGAGCGAACTACGGCACGTCTGTAGTCGCCGAGTGTAACGCCTGAAGTGCGGGAAAAATACCAAAGCCGCACGGGTTGCAATTGTGTGCACCCGTCACTAAGGTACGGAAACGAGGCGGTCGTCCCCAGCCTCCCGCGTCCGAGAAGCCGGGGATAACTGCCACCTTAACTGAACGAAGTCAGGATCCTACATTACCCCCGGGTGAGTGATAACGTAGGACCTAACTGACGTGTAGGAGACTGCTTCGTGCAAGTAGCGGGGTTCTAAAAATATGTAACCTCTTATAACTAAGCATAGTTTTTTAAAAAATATAGCGAGTGTGGTTACAGCGTGGGTGGTTGAAATCGCAGCATTATACATGAATTGTCCCATCCTCGTAACACCAACTGTCCTTTATGTATGTATTCATTTGCTGCAAGCTGCGATCAACCCATTCATTTAATTAACATAGATTTCTATTCGTATTTTAGCAATTAACTTGCTAAAAAAAAATGTCTTTACATTTAGATATCTGTAGACAATGCTGCCAGGCCTGGCATATTCATTTACAATTCAAAAACATTGTTAATACGATGCATGCGGTTGGGCCCGCCATAGATGTCGTTAGGCGCAACTATGGCGTGAACCATCTGCACAAACCGGGCAGGAGTCTGGATTATTCGTCCGACCGTAGTTTTTCGTACTGTTTGGTCAGTCGAAATTTTTTCGCGATTAGCGATATTCGCATGGTTGCCTTTGGTCGAGTCGATTACGGCATCAGCAGCACCCGGGGTTTTACCCCGTAGATGTAAAGGTATGCAGGAATACGTTCGTAAACCACCGCCGTCCCCGTTAGCGCGGGATACGGCGGGGGATCGCGAATGCGGCGCTACATAAGTATTGTCTCTGTTAGACAAGTTGACTTTAACATCTATTTGCTTTGGGACTCTGGCCGATTTTTGACTGCTTCTGACTGCCGTCGACTTTTTCGTTTTAACTCGTCCCGTTGGACGTCGGAGTGTCCGCACTACCAGTTCTAGGTGGACCCTGTGGATTCCTACTGTGGTGAAAGGAAACAGACCTATGCATTATGGTGAAAGTCGGTAGCGATATATTGTAAAAGTCGGAGGCGATATAAGTCACGAAAATATACAATCTGGAATTAATAAAAAATTCACTATTAATAAAAAATTCGTAGAATTTTCTGAAGTCGATGCTGATCTGGTTATGCTGTGCCGTACCAGTAAATGTACTGCTGATGCTGATTGCCAGCCGTGTCGGCTGAAGCAGACAATCACGTGTATAAAGTCTGTCGGCTGTGCTGTTAAATGCGTTGTGCATAAGTTTATACGGCACACACTGTGTGCTGTGTTGTAGACAGGATCGTATTTGAGCAGCGCCGCATGACGCGTGGACGGCACCTGTGACGGTCACGCTGAAAAGTCGGCCCACATCACACATGCTGATTCGAACCACAAAACTGTCAGCATTAATAAACCTGTCAAATCAGGTTACGTTACATAGACTAGTTCATATCAAATTGAAATCGTTTATTTATCAAAGTCATTTAAATAATGAAGCACCCAGTCTGCGACCTATTTGGCTAGCTGTGCAGGCCTGAGCGAGTATAAAAATGTCATATATGTGAACAATGCCAAACTGTAATTGGCCGTCGTTTATAATATTTCCCAGCACTCTGTTGAAGTTACGGATGTCTACCTCCACCGTGTCGGTGGCAGGTTTCCATATTGCTGGTGCACACCCCAGGCCTTTGGCCAGGGTATGCGGTCGCCACTCTCTGTGGCCTATGTCAGTGACGTGCCGTGCGCGGGGTAACTGTACATTGCCGTCTAAATCAGATGAAAAATGTCTGTAATATGCTGAAACTTAGAATTGTAGACTGTAGAAAATATTCATGCTATGTCGCATGTTGCGAGAAACAGGGGTTGCAGTTTAGTTGAAAATGCGTCGTTGAGGTTTCACCTAAATGCTGTGCACTAATTCACAAAGGTATATATTGATTGAAGTGAAAACTGAAGGTCTATATTTGACATAAAACGTTTTCACTTATTCACACACATGCAAAATGGTAGAGTGAAAACCGTAGGTCGAAATGGTACATAAAAAAATAATATGCCAGATACAATTATGACATGCTATGCTAAGCTGGGATAATAGTATTTTGTAAAAAAAATTTCACCCAAGTCGAAAAACACATTCAAATATTTGCAATGTTTCGCAATAGCGCAACTGTCAAATCGAATATTTCTGTATTTATGAAAAATTTAAACTTTAGAAATAAACTATCGTGAGAAAATTTCGTTCTCAAACTGATAGACTAAATGTGACTGCGAAGAAAAACAGTTACATTTATGATTTTAGAATAATATTGAAAACGTGACTGACAGTAGGCCTAGTCTATGCTGAGTAATGATATAGTATATCATTTTGCTGAAAAATGATGTCTGTGATGAACATTCCACGTTTTTTTTTTATAATGGTACGTTCATAACCGAGTCATTCTCATAAACGTCCGAATCAATCGCTCGCATCGATTCATTGATTGACGTATAAACCTACTGTCTTCGTAGCGGTTGTGTTTATGTCGTCTGTGGTGGGTGTGTGTATGATGTATTGTCGGTGCTTCCAACCTGTGCGGCAGGCAGCATGTGGCTTACAGTCTGTGACGGCATGCTTGGAACGGTGTGTACATAGTATATGGTCAGCATCCCCGTCTCGCCTCACATTAGCATATTCATTACCTACTGCGTGCCCAAATAAGGCGCTAAATAGGCTAGAACGATTACAAACACCGAAGGGCGTTTCAAAGTGAACAAAAATCTCACACAATTAGTGGTACAATTTTGTTTTCGAAACAACTTATTTATATTTCCTCTCCTTCAATCGTTTTGAAAAAGAAAATTTATAAACAATTTAAAAAAAATTATCACAGCCAGTCCGTGTAAAATTTTAAACACGTGAGAAATGATCTCCACCAAATCAAAATGGCGGCCTAATTTAGGCTAATGTGATGTGGCGACACAGGTTCACTGTCCAGATGCATGCCGGTTATGGCGGAACACGTGGGTGCCCACGGCGGGCGATCAGCTAAGTGAGGGACACCAGCGTCCAATATAGCGCACACCTACCAAATACATGTACAATATTCAGCATTCTCTGAAATAACATATGATAATAGTACAAAATATTGACCTACGGTCCTGGGAATATTTTAAACAGACCAAATAAGACCGTTTATTGACATTCATTTAGGGAAACAATTTATTTTGGCCCTAAACCTATTAAAGGTTACCCGAGTCGAAGCGATATTTATAATTTCTGTCGATTTTGCTGAAAAAAATCGGAAAAATGACGAGACTTCGTCTATGGACTTTAAAATCGAGTCACCCAATTATGGTAATCAATGATAAAAATTGAGTTACCGAAAATACCCACTTCCCACTCGCCTACAGTGGCATTAATAGGATGAAGGCATTAAACAAACTCTTACATTTAACAAATGATGGACTAAGTCTATGAGAATAATTTTCTGGATTCTTCTAGAGAAACCGACATGGTTGCCATCTTGAAAAGACGCCAAACACGTGGGATTTCGTCCAAAATTTAGAAATCTACGCCGTTTTCGACGTAAAGAAACGTGCTTCTCCTCTGATAACTCTTTCTGACTAATTTAAACTGGCATATAAATAATGACCTACAGTTTTCACGTACCTGATGAAAAAAATGCTATTGATTTTTTCAAAAAATCCCTTAAAATTAATCAAAACTATCCTTGAAAACAGTGGTTTTCAACTGGCATCTAGGTAAAAACACTGTTGCGTGGGATGGGGAGCCCCTCGCGCCGAAAGTACCTGTAAGTGACCGTCGGAGTCTCTAGTGTGGGGTCACAATGGCGGACAAGGGAATCTGCCCGATCTTCACCATTTCAACTCAAACTTCCTTCCCCGTCGAGTCAACGGTTCCAAACAAATCATAAAACTCTTTCTCCACTTTTCATGTTTATTCGTTTGACATCTGGCAACAACAAAGCACAACCTAGTAGTCGCCGAGTGTAACGCCTGAAGTGCGGGAAAAATACCAAAGCCACACGGGTTGCAATTGTGTGCATCCGTCACCAAGGTACGGAAACGAGGCGGTCGTCCCCAGCCTCCCGCATCCGAGAAGCCGGGGATAACTGCCACCTTAACTGAACGAAGTCAGGATCCTACACATACAACATATTTATGATGATTCCCAATTAAAAAAAACTTTGGTTCCGATGGTTTAAACAGAAATAATTCAGTATTGTAAGGGTTATTATGTCAATAGTCTATATTACAGCTCCTCCAGTACTTTACATTAAGTCAATAAGCTAGAGCACCGATTTTGTGACCTTACAGTAGACCCACTGGACCATTGATCTATTTTATGTTTTTCAAATCCTTCTAAGAAGGATTCTGGAGCGCCTTTTATTTTGGTTGGACAACATAATTAAGGACTATGTTTCTCGTCGTCATTTGAAACCTGTGCACCACTCGTTTTCCCCAGCAATTTTCATTTTTTTGCGATGAGAATATATAATATATGTGTTTTTGCTGTTGTATGTTATTCAGTTTTTTTTTCTCAAATTGCTTATTGACTGTATAAACACGAAAAAACCCTTACAGCAATGAAATATTTTTGCGTAAACCATGGAAACCAAAAGCTTTTTAAAATTAGCAATTATCATAAAGTCTTACTTAGCTTTGTCCGCTTCATTTGAATACGACAATGTTATGGGTCTACGACCATTACAAATAGTTTAATTTTACAGTGCGTGGATCCACTTTAGACGCCAAAATCTGACATATAACCCACAGGCGTCAGATTATGACGTCAAAAGTAGATCACTGCGCTGTAAGGGTTAAACATTCATGAACGCGTATCTGCCATTTTTAGCAAAAGGCCAGACGAGCTTTTGTCATGGTTCGTTGTCTATCCGTCAAAATCGCTATTTCTCCCTTTAGTAGATTTTATGTAAATTTGTACACAATTTTCACTGGGCTGCGGTAGGGGTGTACATATGGTGTGCTCCAGGTGGCACTATTTCATATTTCATATTTCATGGTAGTTTTAAGTAATTTTTAGTGACTCTGCGTTAATTGCTGTTTCTCTCAAACAATTATTATTTGCATGATTTAACTAGAATACATATATATATACAATGCTCCTATGGACTTTTGATTCATTCTAACGGAAAACACTATTTTACCTTATTATTCTGTTCATTAAACATATGAACAACCATAAAAAATAGGCTACGTCTCAATTCTTCATCATCTCCACAAATACTTTCTTGTGTCATCCAAGATTTTCCTCTAGTTGTTATTTGTAGAGATCTGTAGGCCAATAGAGCTGGTTGGAAATAGTGTTGCAAAAATCCCACTTCTGGTACCAATGGTGCAAAAACCTAGTATGGCTTTTGGTACTAAATGAGCTGTTGTCTGTGTATGATGTACGCTGCTGCTGGAGGAGAAAACAGGCACAACTGGACAACGATTGACTAGGAATCCTCCACCAGATATAAACACTGGTGACTATGGCCGGAAACGCGACGCTGCTAGTTTGAACACTTTTTACTACAATAGTTTGTTCAATATTCCTAGGGTGTGAGTAGGTGCATAAGCGGTTGGTGGGCAAAACTACTAACAAAATGAACTAAAAAAGGGGTAGCTTGCCAACAGGGTGCTCGCTAAATTAAAGTCTAGCCTATAGATGCTTCTAGACTAAAAATTGCGTCAGTCAGGGCGGAAAAGTCTAGACGTCAATCTATGGGTTTCAGTTTCTGCCTAGACACAGATTGTAGGTGTCACACAGAGCATACATGCACTATGCGCATGACTTGTATATAGATAGGCTATTGTAATATAGACTACAGATAGTTTAGCACCTTCAACAATACTGTCACTAGGATGTCACTTCATTTGAGACGGTATTTAAGGGACTTCAGACCAAATCAGCCTTCGAAATGTCTTTCTATACAGTGATTCCGCCACAAGAAACAAGGTAGGATGAACTGCGAGTCAATCCCCTCAATTCAATGGAATTATAGCATAAATAAACTCTGATGAGAAGGAAGGAGAAGAAAAGAAGAGGAAGAATAAGAATAAAATTGTTTATTCGTCAAAAACACTGTGATACAATACAAATAAATAATACATATGTGTCAGTTGGACCAACAGCTGAGCAAGGTGTTAAACATTCTGACAAAACGTGAACACAACTAACAGCCACCAACACTGGACTAGTATTGAACTGTTTACTTGCTAACTACTGGTGTATAACCCAGTGCTTGTGTACAGCTGTATCGTCATACCTGTATGGACGCGTTTTTCAAGTGTGAAGACACTGTAACATTATTATGAAAGACCGGCCAGTGAGAAATTGCAGAATGACTGTGAATTTAAATAATCCTGATCCGCAGTCAGCCAGGGAAAACAAGAAGAAGAAAATGAGGAAAAACAAAAAACAGATGAAATCAAATCCTGAGCAGATATTTCTGGATACAAAATATGAGGATGTTGATGCTTCAGGTATATTAGCATTGGATAATGAGCGTACCAACGCGAAATTCTACACAGACAGGTTACTGCTGTGGAAAGACGCCACGCTTAATTACTACATGGATCTACACGAGCGTGGTGTACACCAGCATAGACCTTAGAAGTGGCGAACCAACAGTGATTTTTATGTCAACGTCTTCTTGTATAACACAGGCACAGTGTTGGTACAAGGAACCAACTTTATGACCTGGGTTGAAGAAGATGCCAAAGCCATAAAGATGATGGTGGAAAATAAACAGAACCTTGTGAATGTGACTCTCGCTAACGCCAGCAGCCTTTTGTGTAACTCTGGTCACCCGCCTGTCACCAGTACGCCAGCTAGATGTACCTCTATTGTGCCCCCTGCTGAGGCACACTCTTCTGTTGATACTAGTACTACACTGGCAAAACAGGAAGCAGGGACTTCACACAGACAATCCTCTCAGCCCCAGCGACTGTCTGTATCTGATATCACCACATCAACCACCTGCCGTGATATAGATAGTCAAAGTCTCGTGTCAGATTTTGCTTTAGTTCTGGCTCTGGTGATACATCACTTTCACCAACTACAGATTCATCCATCCAAGATAGTTCCTCGTCAATCAACAGCTGTAGTACCACCTCTATCACTCCACAGCCAAATCTACTGTTTCAGTGCCTGTCACTGCAGACTCACCTGTAGACTGTGCGGCATGCTCAGAACAGGTTAAATCAATTTTTAATCTGGAAAAGCAAGTTGATAACTTGCTACATAAGAACATAAGCCTGGCTGATGCGTGCACACAGCGGCACTTGGAAGTGGAGAAGCTGGAGGCAGTCAACCTTACCCTAAAAGAAAGACTGAAGAGGAACGAGACTTACAAACTGCTAAGATTGCTAGCATGAGTGATACAACATCTTGGAAGCAAGTGAAAGCTAAAACAAGCTATCGCTCATCTCAACAACACGTTCCACTGTCAGTCATACCACCTCCTCCCCCTCCCCCACCATAGTCCCTGAGAATAGTGGTCCCAGTGACCCCGCTAGTGCTAATGTATGGGTGTATGGCAGCAGCATGGCACGAGGATTGGCTGCCCATCTAAACACGTATGATGGAGTTAAAGACAACGGTAGTGTTCGTGGTTGAACGGCACACTAGTGAGGTGAAAAAAAGAAAGCCTGATCATAGTGTAGTAAACAGCAAATGCCAGCCACTACTGGTGTGTTTCCAGGCAGAAACGGCAGAAAGCAGCAACGAAAAGACGTCTGCTTCTGCTAAAGGTTCCTGGTATTCTGCCACGGCTCGTATAAATCTCGCGCCATAAACAAGCTGTGACGATGGTAACGACCACTTCCTGTGTAGCACATCGGCCGTTACCACACTCCTCCCCGTTAACAAAAGCATATGTCTAAACCCGATATAAGAGCAACATAGGATACAGTATTCAAAACACAACACATGTGACCATAATTTTTAATACATTAGGCTCTATTCCAACCATATAAGATAGACAGTACGATTTCTCATCGGATTAACAGAAAGGACAGGGAGAGATGAGTAGGAAACTTATAAATAACAATTGGCCAGAGAAAAACCTATTTGGTCTCCAAATTTAGCTAAGTTTATGTCTTAATTATATAGGTGTTAATAATCAATACGTTCACACAGGTGCTGACGATATGTTGTAACGATAGGTGCTAACAAGATTTCATCCTTGGTTCGCACCTTCGTTAGAACCTAATGGTAGTAGACCGGGTTAATGTAGACCATCAGGTAAGTAGATAAAGTGATCACGAGGTTCCAAAGAATCTGCCAACCTTGGCCAGCATTGATATTGAAAACTCCTAATTTAAATCAGATTGTTTGAAATCGATGTTTCTATATCTAGCTTGATGGATCACGGACTTCACAATTCCACCATTTCTTCTGTTTAACAAATTTGTGCAGATCTATCACTCTTTTATAGATGACATCATCTGCAAAGGTTCGTTCATAGATGGAACCACCTGTAACACAAGCAAATGTGGACATTCATAATATGCATTAACGACCCCACAGAGGGGTTACGTGTGTGTGATGTGTGAAGTTCATAATGTAAATAACAATGTGTGTCACAGTGAAGGAGTGGTGGTGTCATGTACATATACAGTAGCTAATACATTGCTGATGGGAATATGTGATAAAGTGGAATGCTTAAGGAACACTAGTTCCATAAAGTGTTACTGATCATTGGTGTAGCTTGCCTGACATGGTCTGGATTAAATAATAAACTCTGGTTTACCTTTAAGATTGTTATTCTAGTTTTTACTGCTAGCGATAAGAAGATCTGCGATATAGTTTACACAACTTTGTGTGTCAAATCTTATGGATCTGTGTAGATTTCACCCATTCTAAATGAGATCATCTGCCAGCTTCACGTTAGCATCTACCTCACAAGAATTCTGGGGGACAGCGCTACAGATCGAGGAATAATGTTTGTCTGTAAACACGATCACACTAAGGAATTTGGTTAGGCCATGTACCTTATCCACGGATTAAAAACAACATCACTCAAAATCATAGAGCTGTTTATAAAAACATAAAACAAGCAACAATCAAAATAACCACTATCAGCAACACAGACATGGAGACCCATCAATTTAACTCTAGAACTACAATTCAAAGACGAGCAGCTGCTACACAAATATATATATTTACAAAGTGATGTTCTACAAAAAGACTAGATATGGCCAAACCTAATGTGCAAACATTCAGATACAAAATTCAAGCTCATGTACTCATGAACACATCTATTCTTTGTCTGTACACAATGTCCACACAAGCATGGGATTAGGTGTACAAGTACCAGAATACTAGAAACTAGTGTTGTCTAGGCTGCGTGTAATATGGCATAATCTGAGAATTGAGATGGGTGGGTAGGCATGTTTAGCCCATGAGAATCGGCATAGTCCGTGTGGTCTGGTGCAAACTGAGCGGCACATAAACGGAGACTGCAATTGACTTTGCAATATCGGAGTGTGCTATCCTGATATAACATTTATTGTTGACATTTCGTTACATGTTGTAGAGCCTAACATGTTTAAACAGTTTATGACAATCTTATATATGGGACTGATCAGCTGGTTAAAAACGTTAACGTTAAACACTATATAATTAGGGCGCACAACTCCAGTAACAAGCTTTTCTTGGGCCACTGTTTATCACGTACATGTATTACAACAAAACTATCTATCAATGTGCATTAGTAATGATAAATGTAAAGAACAAAGGCCAAGATTACCACTCCCCCATTAAAAAACTATAAGAACTGAACGAGCGAATACAGCATCAAAGTTATAGAATCACAAAATTACATTGGAATGAGAATCACCATCAAATATATAATGATTCACATAGCATTGCAAAATAATATCACAACACACATACATTCAGAAATCAAGGAGAATAATCAACGAAATAAAAATCATAGAATCCACAGAGCAATTCAATTATTGATCATTATTAAATCAAACCAAGTGTAGAAACAACCATGCAAACAAATACATATCTAGGTTATAACTAGGTTCAATCCGGACATGGCCAAAATCGATCAACATACAGCAAAACATTCAGAATCTCAAAGGGTAATTCCAATGAACCAATTATCACCAAACACACTTTACCATACATTTTTACCATCACCAAACATAATATAATAATAAAAGGAATGTGTTTAAGTTGTAGGCCTGTATATTTTGAAGACAAAAAATACGGCTTCTAAAAAAAACATATTTAATTATGTCGGTGCTAATGACTGACATAAACATCACATTTATAAACAAAACGGTAGAGTGATTGAATCTCCAAATCTTGCTCTGCACCCATCGCGAACCTATTCAAAAATGAGATGAGATCATCTTCCAACTTAGCGCTAGCATAAATCTTCTCAAATAAGATAAGATTGTCTGCCAACTTTGCGCTAGCATAAATCTTTTCAAATATGAGAGGATTGTCTGCCAACTTAGCGCCAGAATAAATCTCACACAATTCCCGATAGGCAGCAAAAACGGGTGAAGACCAAAAGTTGATGATTGGCTAATATCTTCTCTGAGTGAGCTATGACAGCTGAGAGACACAGTATCGAAAAATGAACAGAAAAACATGAAACATTCAATGGAACTGCAGCTCGTTGGATATGTTAGGGGCATATTCCGGGCACAGAATATTCGGTTAAATGGTGGCTTGATGTTGGGTGGCACATCGTTATGATCAAAGATGTGGCTCAGCTTGTTACGCATTAAGGTGTAATCATGATTCAGAATATGACAAGCGTGGTGTCCCAACATTTTAAATGGAGGCCAGTCATTTTTATCACCTTGCGTTGCCCAAATTGTTGTGTCTGGAGCCTGATATACAAATGTAGAATAACCTTCTACTAGTGCCCCCCTGGGAAATGCATTACCCAGAAGCCCGGATTGATAGGAATTCATATCAAAAGGGTCACATAATTCCTGTACCAACAATGTGGAATTCGCCGGTTGAGGACAGGATACATGTACTCCTGATGGTGAAGCTGAATGTGTAGGAGTTGTGACATAGATCGGTTGTTGAATGTCCGAATTCAAGGAATGGAAAGGAATGCCAGTGGGAGGTCTACCAGAAAGTGTATTATCGAGAGCTACTGAGGATGTAGCACTTGATGGGCATGATGAGAAACTTCCTGTGCTTGATGTAGTGGTGGGGGTGTTAAGAGGTGTGTTCGTCATGCGAGTTTGTGCTGGAGTTACTACTGAATCTGATTGGTCATCTGATTGGTTATCCGTAGTTGACATGTCAGGGGGCACACTCGAAGTGTGAGACTGAGCCGGAACTACTTGTAGATTTGTTTCAACTGATTGGCCACATAATGACACATTACAAGAAATTGAGATGGCACGAGAACCAACAAATCTGTATGGTTGTGCTAAAATTGGATCAGTAGTAGCTGATTCCAATGAGTGTGCTTGTGCTGGATAGCTGTGATTAGTATCCGCTGAATCAAATAGGTGTGGTTGTGTTAGAATGTTTGGATCAGCTGGATCAAACGAGTGTGATTGTGGTGCTGTGGATGAATCAGTTGTAGGTGTAACTGAAAAGCCCTGTAGTGGCAGTGTGTCTGCATTCACTTGAACGACATCATCATGTGTAATGTGTGGGCAATAAGTATTTGACAAAGTGGTTATTGGTGGCTGTGGATTAGTATCAGCCGAATTGAATGAGTGCGATGGCACTGTTGTGGTATCTCCCCCTGGGAAACAAGTAGTTGTCTCCCCAACTACAGGCTGCATAGCCACATCCCTGCCCGGTTCCCCATTCACCACATGAAGCAACTTCTGTTTTTTCACTTTTAGCTCAAGTGCTACCATTTTAATTTGGTATTCGTTTTTAATCCTTTCAAATATTTGTTTTTCATAATACAATTCCAATCTTTTTTCCCAGTTTAAATAATCCGAAGAGGAAGGGTTTACATTGAAGTGTGCCATTTGAGTCTGTGTTTGCGCACTAAGCTGAATGGATGATATCAAAAAGAATATAATTGATTAACTCAAGTTTCATTCAGTAAAAGTAATAGCTTCAAGCAGCCAATACCTTCACCACTGATAAGTTCTGAGCAGCGATAACGAATTGTCGAATGAGCGTTAATAGGTGAAATACAATATAGGCAGTCAAGATTAATAAACATGTGAGGTTTTATGGTAATAAATACAATATATAATCTATTACCAACTAAATTTGATTGAAATCATATCAATACAAATATGAATTCAATCATTGGCGACATATAAACACAGTAAAAATGCAAATACAAATCTAAACACTACTAGGCGTGATCGTACTTTTTCAAAATGTCAACTGACTGTCAACATTGTGAAAATATTTCAAGATCACATATACAGCTAGAAATCACGTTTTTGTCAGGATAATACCACCTGAGTGGACACCATTTAATACTTCTGACACCAGTTGTAGTAAACAGCAAATGCCAGCCACTACTGGTGTGTTTCCAGGCAGAAACGGCAGAAAGCAGCAACGAAAAGACCATTCTCCACACATAGATGTCGCTCAGGTCAACCCCGCTCTCTCTCTGTAACCACACGCCATGTTTCGACAAAAACTGCTCATTTTGAGCAGTTTTGTTGATATAACAACTATAGGCTTATAAACACGCTTGAGTGTCCTGAATATATATGGCAAATATAAAACACCACTACTCCGCCACATATAAGTTTATATTCACATAGAAATAGAAAACATTCAATGGATTACTTTTTCTGCCTACGCGCTGCTGTGAGAAGGTCCATGTTTACGTTTTTCTGACAGAATTTACAATCGGCTTCAAAACACTGGCAAATATGAATTACTGAATGACATGCGAATTGTGCTGGTTCAATTTATCCACTACTGAACAGAATAAATAGCCCTTACCTGTAACAAACTCTAAGATCAAATTAAATATTGAAAAAAGGATAAGTAATGAGTTGAAGTGAACACCAAAATAGTTCCGTGGTTATAGGAATGGTTATAAAATCACGTGGTAACGCTCACTAACGGCTGATAAATCTGATCAATCGCCATGCGTGCATACGGCGAAATGAGCGTGTGGTATCAGAGATATATTCTCTGAGGTCAGAATGCGAAAAGACGTCTGCTTCTGCTAAAGGTTCCTGGTATTCTGCAACGGCTCGTATAAATCTCGCGCCATAAACAAGCTGTGACGATGGTAACGACCACTTCCTGTGTAGCACATCGGCCGTTACCACACTAGTGTCACACATGTTGTACTACTTGCCGGCACAAACAGCGTTAGCAACAGTGAGAGTACGGGCATTATTAGAGCAAAAACAAAAGGGCTATTCCAAACGACAAGATCTGCATTTCCTGCTGCTTCACTGATATTTAATGGCATACATCACCGTGTCGATATGCCACATTCTACCATGAACTTGACAATTGACAAAATAAACAATGAACTAAGGGTATTGTGTGATTAACAAAACATTAATTTTGTTGATAATAATGCTGAGTCTACCCACCAAGCGCCTGACACATATCGCCCGAACAGCCATGATGGTCTACACTTGAACATACGTGGGCGAAACAGTTGTGTGAGAGGCTTGCCAATCTGATCTCACCAGGTAGACCTGTTATCACAAGGCCAACTCCAGCTAGGTATGTGTCGGCGCCGCTGATTCAACAAGTTTACAGACACCGGCATCAGCCTAGAACGGTACCACGTCCATTTATAGCTCAGCAGCGACCCCAAAAGCCTTCACGTCGACCGGAAAACTATCAGCACACACGTCCTGCACCAAGACAGCACCGGTCTAATCAGGCTAATAAGACTAAAACTAAGCTGTACCAACAAAAAAGTGTACAGAAACGCCATTCACCTCAACCTGAAGCAAGCAGTGAACAGAAGAATACTCAAACCTCAGTGCGACATAGACATTCTAAGCATTCTGTACCCTTGCCAAAAAACGGACCCCTAAATTAGTTCAGCATCCTAGACGTGTTCATCACCAGACTGGCAATCATCAACCTGATCATACGCCGGCTGTCTCTCAGAAAAAATATGACAACTCACGACATCGAAGACGGCCTGACACGCCACAACAACAGACTTATGCATCTGTTTTGTCAGACCCTGCTCCATCGCATTGTGTTTACCCTACTCCTTTTCTCCCCAGCAGACTTGTAAGGAGAGACAAGATGAGTGTGTGGCCTACTCAACCTCTTCAAATGATTCCACAACAGCAGAACAACTTAGTGTCGGTTCAGGCCATGTTAGCAGCAGCATTACAGCAAGCGACCATGACACAGACAATGTGGTAAATATTACAAACTGTGCTGCTACCGTAAATCATAGTTCTATTCAAAATGTGATGCCAAATGTATGTAATGAAAAGAATATGTCAACCATTCATCATAATGTCAACAGACTCTATAGTAAACTAGACGAAAATCGTTTTTAATTATTTAAACTCACACTATCCTGTTTCTGTTTATAGTTGCAGTGAAACCTTTTTAAGTTCAAATATACTTGACCACCAAATTAGTATCGAAGGTTACACTATCAATAGAAGAGACAGAATCTCTAAAGAAGGAGGTGGCCTAATAGTATACATGAAAAATGATGATATTGATATTGAATGTATTCGCCGCAATGATTTAGACACGATATCGCTGAAGCTATTTGGTTAGAAATTAATTTAAAACAGAAGAAGATTATTTTACCTTTTATTTACAGACCACCAAGTAAACATACTATTTCCTATAAAACGTTGGCAAATTATATGGATGACGCAATAAGTAGCGCATATGCCGAAGATAAAAATATAATAATCCTAGACGATTTCAACATTGATCTGTTAGGTAAACACCCACATCAAGAATCTTGATCATCAGTTATAAAAAATTATGAGCTGTCTCAACTCATTACGAATTATACCAGAGACACGCTAATCAAACAATCACCACTTGACCATATATATGTATCAGATACATGTACTTCATTAGTTAAATATTCAGACGTGCTGTCGTGGGCACTTAGCTATCATTTTCCAGTTTATGTAGTTCTTTCAAATGCAAAAATCGCAAACAAAAGAGATGTAAAACATATTGAAATATCGTATCGAAACACTAAGAAATTACACGAGGAATCATTTTCTAATGATATTGCTCAAGCATTACTTATTGACTTTCCGAACCAATTTAGTGAACTTGAAAATGTTGTAAATGGTGCTGTAAATCTCTGGACTAAAGTGTTCAATCAAATAATCAACAATCATTGTCCTAGGGTAACAAAGCGAATTAAGAGACAAAACAACCTAATTGGATTACAAATGAAATAGTAAACATCATGCATCGGAGAGACTTTGAGAAAAAGAGACATAGTAATGCTGAAAACAACAAGCTTCGAAATAAATGTAAATTAATGATACGAAATAGTAAGACTACATTTTATAAAGAAACAATACAAAAATGTAAGAATGACCCACGTGAATTAGTCATATGTTTTAATGACCTGGGAGTTAAAAATGTCAATCATGATAAAATAAATAAAATTAGACACAAATGAATTATTACAGAATATGTGAAAGATATTGTCAACTATATTGTTTAACCATAATTTTGTAAATATTGGAGCCAAATATGCCACTGTCCTTTCACAACAAACTCATACGTTTTGTTCAATTAAACTTGAGCAATTAATAGAACAGAGAGTTCCTCTAAATAATTGTTTTAAAATTCCTTTAATTAGTCACCAGTTTGTTTAGAAGTACATTAATGAGATGAAAAGAAACAAATTGACAGGGCATGATGATATAAGTGCTAGATTTATAAAATTGACAGCTCCTTATATAACAGATTCAATAGTAAAAATTTGCACTTCTAGCATTGAAAAGGGGTGCTTCCCAGACACCTAGAATATGGCAAGAGTTACCCCAATCCGCAAAAAAGATTCGAAGAAAGATATTTGCAATTATCGCCCCATATCAATTTTACCGATAGCTTCTAAAATATTAGAAAAACACGTCGCAATTAATTTCTATGAATATATGACATCCTACAATTTACTTTATCAAAAGCAATCTGGGTTTAGGGCAAATCATTCATGTGAAACTGCACTTACCCTTATGGTAGATACTTGTCACTCAGCACTAAATAAAGGAAAGCAAATTGGGTTGCTGCTTTTAGACTTATGCAAAGCATACGATCTAGTAGATCACGATCTATTAATCAAAAAACTTGAAATTTACAAATGTGATCATGCCTCACTACAATGGTTTAAATCTTACCTCAATAATAGGGAACAGTTGGTGTAAATAAATGGGACAATGTCAGACCCATTAAAAATTAAATTCGGAGTGCCCCAAGGATCTATACTTGGGCCACTCCTGTTTCTTGTATTCATTAACAATATATCTCTAGAAGAACACTTAAGCGACATAAATCTATTTGCATATGATGCCGTTGCGAGTGCGGAAAACAAATCCAAACATGAAATAAATGATAGATGGTTTGGATAGATGGTGCATAAGTAACAAAATGGTATTGAGCATAGAAAAAACTAAAACGTTATTTATCTCAAATAGTCAACCAAATTCTCAATAAAAGGCTAACAACCATTTTGAAAATGTAAAGATAAGCAATACAATGATTGACGAAGTAGATAGTACTAAATTATTAGGTGTTAATGTAGATAAAATACTTTCCCGGTGTATGCAGGTTGCTTAGGTTAAGAAATGCACCTCTTATAGATTATTCATTCTTAAGAAAATTAGAAAATATTTACCATTGGAAATTAGAATTAAATTTTATGATTATTATGTCACTAATTGAATATTGCAGCTCAGTTTGGGGGCGTTTGTTCAAAAGAAAATCAAAGCAAAATAATTCAAATTCAAAAGAAAGCTGCAAGATTAATATTAGAAGCACCTCCTTTAACACCTAGCAGACACATGTTTCAAGAGCTTATATGGTTACCCTTTGATGAAATCGTAAAATTTAAACAGGTCAGTCTAGTCTATAAAACTGTAACTGGTAGTGCACCCAAATATATACAGACACTGTTTACTAATATTAACGATCACTCAAAATATTCTCTCAGATCTTCAACAAATAACAAATTATTCGTTCCTAGAACACATCCTAAATCATTTTCCTATACAGGCGTAATTATTTGGAATGCATTACAAGAGAATATAAAAAAATCTGAAACATTTCCTAAATTCAAACAATTGTATATTAAAAAAAACAGTAGCAGAAAATAAATACAGATAATTTCAAGTAATTTCACAAGACCTGTATATATATATAATCATACTGTAGCTGTATTATTGTTCCTGGCAGGCGCGAGGCTTTTGCATGGTGCTGGGAGGGTGCCGGAATTGGCCAGCATTTGTCCGGCGCTGGGTTGACGTCTCGATTCTGCTGGGAAGACGATAATGAAGTTTTTAATACATACTTTAATAAGCATAATTATGCATATTTATATTTCTTTAGGTCTCTACGCTTTCCAGAGTTTTTTTTTGCTACTACATATCATATGTTTATTATACATAGTAGCTAATTGATCCCTGGTTTTGGTGTGGGAAAAATCTTTCTTAATATCTTGTTAATGCCAGTTAATTATACTTTAAGTAGTCAACATTTCTATTTTCAGAGCATCCAGTGTTTTATTATGGCAATGCCACCTAATATTTAAATTCTGTATGTGATTTCATCCAGACTAACCATGTCAATAAAATATATATATATATATATAGTTAACTACCTTTAACGTAGATAGTCAAGAACCATAGTAAATTTATTATTTCATTGTACTTCGTTCGTCATGTTTGTCTGTACATACTATAAATTATTTTCTTCTGTTTATATTCATTTCATTTATTTTGTATATAAAATGTATTTTGTATATATAATGTTTTGAGGGCACCAAGGAAAATGTGTGAATGCTCATTGGGTTTACTCTCTTGAAATAAATATAATATTATCAGTAGTAGTATGACTCCCATAAAAATTTGAGAGAGTCAATGACATGGAAGCCACCTTATTATATAAAAAAAAAAAAATATAAATGACTAGGCCTATATGTAGTAGTGGAGTCCGGATACAGATTGACAAATACTATTTGAAAAACTAAAGTCGGCAGTGTAGCCCGCGAACTACGAAACATAATGGATAATATGAATGACTAATAATGTAGACATAACAAATGATATATGTTCACGCACATATATATAGATGAGAATATACAAGTACATTTACATACATATAAATGTGTGGAAAGGGCTTCTGTCAGTTTACTTATTATTGTTATTAACCCTTTGGAATCCAAGGGTGACAAGAACAGAGAAGTAATGTTATGTAACTTAAGGGGGTACACGCTGGAGTCAATAAACTCCCACAGGTTGTGTGTTCTAAGATTAGTATGTTCTAGCCCAACGGTCAAAACAAGTATTATAATCATGACACCCTGTTGACCCGTAACCCTTTCAGGCCCGAATTTACCATTGTCATCTTCATCTACTACAAGCCGTTAATTGCTGGCGCAATAATCGACTTGTAGTGGATGAGAATGATTTGATGCGATTTAAAAATTGAAGAAAAACCAGTTTCATGGAAATTTTCGTCCTAAAACCTTTTGTTGTAGAAAAATTAAGTGTGTTTTCAGGGATGTAATATGATGCTTTGATGCATCATGAGGACTTAAGGACTTTCACATTTTAAATCACTCAAAGTTTTGAGCACCGGAACTATTTCGTTAAGGAATGATTGATAATGTTCATTGCAATATCGTGTTAGTCTGTTTATATTACAAAAGTTCCAGTCAAATAACATGGGTTATCATTTGTCGTGTATTATTGAATCAATAATGCACAGTAAAACCAATAATTACATGGTAAAAAGCTGCTCGAGGCTTGATAACACTCTGGTTACGGTCATTAAACCTGAATTTACCACTGTCGTCTTCATTCACTATAAGCCGCGAATTGCTGTCACAATTCTCGACTTCTAGTGAATGAAGATGATTTATTGTGGTTTAAAAATTAAAGAAAATTACCATATGTATTGATAAACCAGTTTCATGGAAATTTACATTAAAAAACCCCTGGTTGTAGGAAAATTAGGACTGTTTTCAGGGATGTAAAATGATGCTTTAACCCTTTCAGGCCTGAATTTACCATTGTCATCTTCATCCACTACAAGCTGCGAATTGCTGTCGCAATTCTCAACTTGTAGTGGATGAAGATGATTTAATGTGGTTTAAAAATTGAAGAAAATTGCCATGAATTGGTAAACCAGTTTCATGGAAATTATCATTATAAAACCCTTAGCTGTTGAAAAATTAAGTGTGTTTTCAGGGATGTAAAATGATGCTTTAATGCATCGCGAGGGCTCAACGGATTAAGCGATATTCCTACGGCTGGTAATATCACATATTGTCAATACTAGCTAGTCTATATTCCACCAGCTATGTACGATTTTAACACACAAAGTGCCAAACTTATTAAATCACATTTTGTACACTAGTCTCCCGCTACATGGACACACAATTTCCAGCATGTCAAAATTACTTGTAATCTTGCCATTCTTGGTATTTACCTAGATATTTTACATCAACAATATGTCGTCAGAAGTGTTAGTAAAACAGATAAAAATATTTTTTGTAGCCATGATGGTCGGACATAGGTTAAAGCACGTTTATAACTATTTCGATGACATAACAAATGTGATAATTAAAAATGGTTCATCCTGATGAAGACATATCATATGGATAGTATTTATACAGAAACTATGAGACTTTGAACGAATGCCGGTTTGAAGCTTGACCAGCATTTTAAACGCTGGGCCAACTTTAAATCATTGTTTCAAGGTGTCTTTTTTTTCAGGGTTTGAGACATTCATATAATTTATATGGAGCTCTTAGTAAGAAGTAGCATACATTTACAAATAACATTTAAAACTATATTTTGCAGTCTACGATATCATTATGTGTGTATTTTAACCCTTTCAGGCCGGAATTTACAAGCCGCGAATTGCTGTGGCAATTCTAGACTTGTAGTGGATGCAGATGATTTGATGTGGTTTAAAATTGAAGAAAATACTCTGTATTTGTAGAACAATTTCAACGAAATTTGCCTTCTAAAACCCTTAGCTGTGAAAAATCAGGTATGTTTTCAATGATGTAAAATGATGCTTTGATGCATCGTGAGGGTTTAAAGGATTAAAGGGTTAGGCCCAATGTTGCTTTAACCCTTTAAACCCTCACGTTGCATTAAAGCATCATCTTACATCCCTGAAAACAGACTTAATTTTCCTACAACCAAGGGTTTTAGAATGAATATTTTCATGAAACTGGTTTACCAATACATGGCAATTTTCTTTACTTTTTCACCCACATCAAATCATCTTCATCCACTACAAGTCGAGAATTGCGACAGCAATTCGCGGCTTGCAGTGGATGAAGATGACAATATAAAGTCAGGCTTGAAAGGGTAATGTTGGTTCAACATTGAAACAACCCTACGCCGGTGTCAGATGTTTTATTTTGCCGTCTGGTCATAAAATTTGGTACGAGATATAGGGCCTATGTTTCTCAAAATGTATAAAATGACTCCTAAATTAGCTTTAGCGTGACATCGCATATAAAGGACTCAACACCGAAAACGGGTATTTTTAAATCAACATAACTCGATCAATTATTTTTTTGTTTTTTTATTTTAAAAAATATGTTAATGTACAAATATAATAACAAATGAAATAAATAAATAATTTTATAGCGATGATGTGTTTGATTTCGTATATGTTGTCATACTGTTTGTGTGTTGATACACACACCTTTCTCTGGCGATGTGTTGCCATCCATCTCGTCAACCTGATAAAAATGAAAACATAAATATTTATTTATTCACTAATTATGTACTTTGAAAAGTATGTTGTATTAGTTCGTCTATCCAGAATAAAATTCAGTTTAAAAACGGTTCACCAGGAAGTGATGCGTCATCCAAAAACAGCCTATTTCGATTATTTTCACAGATCAACTGAGTAATTATAATTATATATGTGTATAATAATGGTCGAAGTAAGTTTTAAGTATTTAATAATTAAAATAAGTTTTAATTATTCTTTTTAAAATAATGCATTATTGAGACCAGCTAAATGTTCTTTATTACTGCTGCCTATTAATATCATTGGGAAATCAATAAAAAAACAATACACTTCTCATGACCGCAAGCCACGACGTATAATCGTTGAAAAATACTGATATTTATTTAATGTGAGACCAAACATTTCGTTAACTTAGAATACAAAGCTGGAAATTTATGTTCAATCCTTCAAGCACGACTAAAGTCGTTTTTATCTGTTTTATTAGTCGATAAAATCACCGATATTGGGAATAAAATCATTTAATCGGTCCTTAAACATCAATATATGCGAATTTTTCGTCTCAAAATAAACAAATATTAGCATTTTTCACCACTTGTAGTTGTGGGTCGCGGAAGCGAGACACAACTACAAATGGTGAAAAATTATTTCTATTACTTGGCCGAATTGTCAGTTATTGATTTGTATTTATTTGAAGCTGTAGTATATTTGATTTGAAATTTAGTTAAAATGGACGAGGTTTCAACTGATAATACATGTTTCACCAGATCCTGGCAGTAGCCTTTTTTCAATTTACTCGGGCGCTGTTTAAAATTTTTCAACAACATTTTTCTCGGATCATTTTTCATCTTCCCCTAACATCGCTGAAAATTTGGTGGAATTTTGTTGTGTATTTTGCAAGTTAGACCATTTGGCTTGTAATGGAATTCTTGTTTCGCGTTAATGGTGTTAAAGAGAGCTGTAATTTTGAAAATTTATTACATGCCAAATGGTCTAACTTCGATAATACACAAAAAAAATCCTCCAAATTTTCAGTGATGTTGGGGGAGATGAAAAAATGATTCGAGAAAAATTTTGATAAAAAAATTTAATCAGCGATCGAGCAAATTGAAAAAAAATGCTACTCCCAGGTTCTGGTGAAACAGACTGTAGTCTCCATTCAATGACTTATAATACAAACCTGTTTTACTTCTACGTGCTCAATTTTATTTGCAGTTTTGGAAACAATTCCTACAATTCAAAAATGACATTGATATATAATGTTATCATCAATATGAAAACAAATGTAAGTATTACCTGCTATTTAAACTGATGATATCATGACCATGTGAAAATGTGAAGTTATGATTATGATGCTGTTTAATCCTATGACAGCTTAGCCATATGCAAAAAGCAATTATTTTAACTTGCTCTTTCTATATTTATTAGCCATTCAACTACCCGTGTCGGATGCGTTAATATATTGACTAGAATTAATCCAATGGATAAGGGACCCAGGGTCGGATACATGATTTAAAAAAAGAGGGGATGTGGAGGGTGAAGAGAAGGCTCGCCTACAATGATTTTTTCATATTTAGGCCAATTTAGGGGACTTTTAAAAAAATGACTTAAAAAGTGCAGGGCGTGCGCCCCCCCCCCCCCCCCATGCGGATCTCGGTTACTCTATGTGCTGGTGTGATGTATTCCACAAAATCAGATAAAGTTTTTTAAAAATTGTGACAAATGCAGTTGTTCATGTCACCAGGTGGGGCATTAGTCTTGATCAGTCTAACTTCTATTATACTACAGGAACGGAAAGTGTAGCTTATTTAGTATATGGCATGGTTATGCACACCACCTTGCCATTGATTTAGGCTTATTATGATCTATTATGGCCATTGATGTTGCGTCGCAACTCAACGGGACCAGCAAACACGATAGTGCTGGAGGTGATGATGGTCACGAAGACCCCACACTTCTAGAGGAGCGAGCACATTGTGAGCGACACGTTATCTAGTAAGATAGGGCTGGAGGTGACGATGGTCACGTACACCCCACACCTCTAGAGGAGCGAACACATTGTGAGCGACACGTTATCTAATAAGATAGGGCTGGAGGTTACGATGGTCACGTACACCCCACACCTCTAGAGGAGCAAACACATTGTGAGCGACACGTTATCTAATAAGATAGGGCTGGAGGTTACGATGGTCACGTACACCCCACACCTCTAGAGGAGCAAACACATTGTGAGCGACACGTTATCTAATAAGATAGGGCTGGAGGTTACGATGGTCACGTACACCCCACACCTCTAGAGGAGCAAACACATTGTGAGCGACACGTTATCTAATAAGATAGGGCTGGAGTTGGTGAGGTAGACCACACACCTTTAGAGGAGCGAACACATTGTGAGCGACACGTTATCTAATAAGATAGGGCTGGAGGTTACGATGGTCACGTACACCCCACACCTCTAGAGGAGTGAACACATTGTGAGCGACATGTTATCTAAAAAGATAGGGCTGGAGGTGATGATGGTACATAGACCCCACACCTCTAGAGGAGTAAACACATTGTGAGCGACACGTTATCTAATAAGATAGGGCTGGAGTTGGTGAGGTAGACCACACACCTCTAGAGGAGCGAACACATTGTGAGCGACACGTTATCTAATAAGATAGGGCTGGATGTTATCACGAAGACCCCACAACTCTAGAGGAGCGAACACATTGTGAGCAGCACGTTATCTAGTAAGCATACAGAAATACTCACGTTGAATTCCATAGAATATGAATGCAGCCACTAGAGACACACTCATTCCAAGAGGGGCATAATAAAGAGGAGATATGTTGTATATACTTCTGCCGTAATGTCTACAACAAAACAGAAACAATGGTTTATATATATTTATATTGTATACCACATCACAAGATGTGTTATTAACTGGAGATGCGTATATTCTGGTGTGCCCAGTGGCCGAAACAAAATATCAAAGGATGCTAAATTTTTGTGAATTTTTGCTATTAAAAAGAGGAAACAGGAGACTGCTACTTCATATGTCTCATTCCGGCTACTGGTGGCATCTTAGGTTGAAAGAGTGATCTTCACACATTTAAAAAAAAGTATTTGTGATTTTTAAAACAAACAAAAAATAAAAACACACCTATCGCAACACACAACTTCAAGTTGATAAAAATAAAGAAAACTTAGTGGGCAAATGTGTAAAATTCATGATACATTAGAGAATTGGGTAATTAACCAAACTTTTAAAATCGTTTTGTAACACGATGCCAAATAAGTTTGGTTCTATTTGAAGTGATTTTAACTTATTATTAAAATAAAAATACATATTTATTTCAGTGAAGAAAACTATGAAGATGTTGACTGCCTTACGTGAGATCTGTAGTGTGATGTGTGAGGCTGTCTGTAGAGGTCGCCACCTGATATGTGGCGTCATATGATGTCACGTGATGTATGACGTCATGTGATGTCAAGTGATGTGATGAGATGTTGGCGTGATCTAGTAGCTGCATGGATGAGTTGACCAGGCAGGCTGTGGTGGTAAATGGTAGTGTCCGCACGGCAGGCTTACTGATGATGGCGCCTACTGCCAACCAGAGTGTGGCCACAAGACCGACCCCCGACCCGAGAAGTGTACACTGTAAAACATAAAAACAATGGTGAATGGTAGTGTCCGCATGGCGGGCTTACTGATGATGGCGCCTACTACCAGCCAGAGAGTGGCCAGAAGACCCACCCCCGACCCGAGAAGCGTACACTGTAAAACACAAGACTACATAAGTCCAGGAGCTACCGCTCCGAATTAGAATTTGATTCAAGCAATTTTGTGTAGGGTTAATAATGTAGTCCTAGGCTAGGACGAAAATCAAGACGCAAGACAACTAGGTCTAAGAAGCCCAGTCTAAGAGTAAGA
The DNA here is from genome assembly GCA_964017125.1 of Flabesymbios commensalis. Lineage (NCBI taxonomy): Eukaryota > Metazoa > Annelida > Polychaeta > Terebellida > Flabelligeridae > Flabesymbios > Flabesymbios commensalis. The sequence continues at coordinate 79,348,061 of OZ024913.1, read as the reverse complement.
TAAGAACTAGACAGTCTGTCAGAGATTGCAAACCTCCATTGAAATTAATTATCCTAATCAGTATCCCAGTAATGGTCTACCTATCTGGCACGGTTTACCCGATATCAGGCCAATCGAGGTAACTAATAGCTGATTTACGGTCTTTTTGAATTCGATATAAACTAGTTAAAAACTTAGGGTGCATCCTCCACCGAAACCTCAAATTTTGTTTTATAGTAATGGACTAACATCTAACAGTTTGCAAAATATTGGGCATGTGAAAGTAAATAATGGCCGATAGGGGGCCATTCTGAATTTGATCGAGTCAGAATTTTTCAAGATGCATCCTCAGCTGAAATCTCACATTTCATTCTATAGTAATCGTCTAGCTATCTAGCACGGTTTACCTAATATCGGCCATGTGAAAGTGAATAATGGCCTAAAGGCAGCCATTTTGACTTTGATCAAGTCGAAATTTTCCAAGATGCATCCTCAGCTGAAATCTCACATCTCATTCTATAGTAATGGTCTAGCCATCTAGCACGGTTTACCAAATATCGCCCATGTGAAAGTGAATAATGGCCGATAGGAGGCCATTTTGAATTTGATCAAGTCAAAATTTTTCAAGATGCATCCTCTCATGAAATCTCACAATTTGTTTTATAGTAATGGTCTAGCCATCTAGTACGGTTACCAAATAACAGCTATGTGAAAGTGAATAATGGCCGATAGGCGGCCATTTTGAATTTGATCGATTAAATTTTTTTTAAGATGCATCCTCTCTTGTAATCTCACATTTTGTTTTATAGTAATGGTCCAGCTATCTAGCATGGTTTAACAAATATCAGCAATGTAAAAGTAAATAGTGACCGATAGGCGGCCATTTTGAATTCGATTGAGTTGAAAGTTTTTAAAAAGCATCTTCTCCCCAAACGTCACATTTTGTTTTATAGTAATGGTCTAGCTATCTAGCACGGTTTACCTGATATCAGGCCTATCGAGGTAAATAATGCTGATTGTCGGCCATTTTGAATTCGTAAGTTAAAAATTTTCAGGGTGCATCCTCCCCCGAAAACTCACACTTTGTTTTATAGTAATCAGGTAATGGTCTAGCCATCTAGCACGGTTTATCAAATATCAGCCATGTGAAAATGAATAATGGCCGAAAAGGTGGCCATTTTGAATTTGATCAAGTCAAATTTTTTCAAGATGCATCCTTATCTGAAATCTCACATTTCGTTTTATAGTAATGGTCTAGTCATCTAGCACGGTTGACCAAATATCGGCCATATGTAAGTGAATAATGGCTGTTTAAGCGGCCATTTTGAATTTTATCGAATCGAATTTTTTCAAGATGCATCCTCTCCTGAAATCACACATTTTGTTTTATAGTAATGGTCTAGCCATCTAGCACGGTTTACCAAATAACGGCCATGTGAAAATGAATAATGGCCGATTGGCGACCATTTTTAACTTAGACGAGGTGAATTTTTTCAAAATGCATCCTCTCCTGAAACCTTACAATTTGTTTTATAGTAATGGTGTAGATATCTTGAGCGGTTTTTATGATATTCCACAATATCAGGCCTGTCGAGGTGAATAATGGCTGATAGGCGACCATTTTGAATTTTATCAATCTGAAATTTTTCAAGATGCATCCTCTCCTGAAACCTTACAATTTATTTGTTATTAATGGTGTAGCTATCTTGAGCGGTTTTCATGATATTCCGCAATATCAGGCCTGTCGAGGTGAATATTGGCCGATAGGCGGCCATTTTTAATTTTATCGACTTGAAATTTTTCAAGATCTATCCTCCCCTGAAACCTCACAATTTGTTTTATAGTAATGGTGTAGCTATCTTGAGCGGTTTTCATGATATTCTGCAAAATCTTTCAGTCGGATTTACCGATGTTATAAATTAGGTCAAAGTGCTGGGTCAACTTCAAGGTCAAGGTCTAAAAACCTGAAAAGGCACAACTAGAGACATTAGAGAACATGTATGTGCAATATCACTGTCATCGGTCCAGTACTTTTCGAGATCTGCTCCGGAAACGAAGTGCGCGTCAAAACGTCTAAATAGGTCATAGTTCTGAACCAGAAGAAGGTCAAAGTTCAAATACCCCAAAAGGCACAACTAGACCCCTAGGGGTGTTGTGTGTAAAATTTGAAGACAATCGGACAAGTACTTTCAGAGATATGCTCCGGAAACGAATTGTTTACGGACGGCCCAACGGCCCAACGGCCCAACGCCGTAACATCATCATTTTCTCCTCTGCGACCTTGCGTATTGAATTCAGATTAAAAATATTTTAACCTGTCCATTACCCACCTGGAAGTAACCCACATACCAAAAATTGTTATCCTAGCTTATTTTCTTACAAAGTTATAGGCAAAAGAAGAGGCTAAAAAAAACGAATCCATAGCTCCCTCCGTCTCACCTACGGTGACGGCGGGAGCTAATAAAAACAATGGTGAATGGTAGTGTCCGCACGGCCGGCTTACTGATGATGGCGCCTACTGCCAACCAGAGTGTGGCCACAAGACCGACCCCTGACCCGAGAAGTGTACACTGTAAAACATAAAAACAATGGTGAATGGTAGTGTCCGCACGGCGAGCTTACTGATGATGGCGCCTACTGCCAACCAGAGAGTGGCCAGAAGACCCATCCCCAACCCGAGAAGCGTACACTGTAAAACATAAAAACAATGGTGAATGGTAGTGTCCGCACGGCAAACTTACTGATGATGGCGCCTACTGCCAACCAGAGAGTGGCCAGAAGACCCATCCCCAACCCGAGAAGCGTACACTGTAAAACATAAAAACAATGGTGAATGGTAGTGTCAGCACGGCGGGCTTACTGATGATAGCGCCTACTGCCAACCAGAGTGTGGCCAGAAGACCCACCCCTGACCCGAGAAGCGTAAACTGTAAAACATAACACAATTTACTTTATCGTTAGTGTAGTGTCCACATGGAGGGCTTACTGATGATGGCGCCTACTGCCAACTAGAGAGTGGCCAGAAGACCCACCCCCGACCAGAGAAGCGTACACTGTAAAACATAAAAACAATGGTGAATCGTAGTGTCCGCATGGCGGGCTTACTGACGATGGCACCTACTGTCAACCAGAGTGTGGCCAGAAGACCCACCCCTGACCCGAGAAGCGTACACTGTAAAACATAAAAACAATGGTGAATGGTAGTGTCCGCACGGCGGGCTTACTGACGATGGCACCTACTGCCAGCCAGAGAGTGGCCAGAAGACCAACCCCTGACCCGAGAAGTGTACACTGTAAAAAATTAAGACTATTAGTGATCAGACCGGAGAACCGTACACTGTAAAACATTAAAATGATAAATAATCAGACCAAAGAAGCGTTCACTGTAAAATATTAAAACGATTAATAATAAGACCCGAGAAGTGTACACTGTAAAACATCAAAACAATTAATAATCAGACCCGAGAAGTGTACACTGTAAAACATTAAAACGATTAATAATAAGATCCGAGAAGTTTACACTGTAAAACATCAAAACTATTAATAATAAGATCCGAGAAGTTTACACTGTAAAACATCAAAACGAATAATAATCAGACCTGAAAAGTGTACACTGTGACACATCAAAACGATTAATAATAAGACCCCAGAAGTGTACACTGAAAAACATCAAAACGATAAATAATCAGACCTGACAAAAAAAGCGTACACTGTAAAACATTAAAACGGGAAATAATCAGATCTTACCCGAGAAGTGTACACATTAAAACATTAAAACAATTAGTGCTCAGACCTGAGAAGCATACACTGTAAAAACAATAACACTATTTAAGATTAGAAAACACAAGACACCCCTAAAAAAGTAAACTTCAAAATATTTATTCATGTAATAAAAAATACATCTGATCCAAGAAGCGTACACTATAAAACATTTTAAACAATTAATGATCAGATCATGATTAATGATCATTAATGAACACAAGACAGTCAAAAAGAGTGAACTTATATTTTATAATGTAATAAAAAAACACACATGATCGGAGCACACTGTAACCCAATAGAGAGAATATTAATGTACCGACTTTTGATTGATGTAAAAACTCACCAAATTATTAGGGATGTTGGGAGAAGATGAAAAAATGACCCGAGAAAAAAATTGTTAATTAAAATTTAAAGAGCGAACGAGCAAATAGGAAAAAGGCTACTTACAGGATCTGGTGAAACAGACTGTACATAACTTGCTTTTCTCCACAGGTTTTGAACAATTTTCTATTGCCTGCAACTGTCTCATAAAAAAATTGTGATCTATGAATCAATGTGTATGTCACACGAGCACGTTGCCCCCTAGACGGGGCACCTGTCTGGCACTTCGTTTTCAGACGGAGAGCTGGATGTTGTTTATAGATACCAGAAATTCAAACAAAATGGCCGCCGTTTATACTGTTCATACCAGCTCGATTTGAATTTTCAATTGTTTATATTTTCCTGACGCGACCTTAAAAACGGCCATACACTTTTTCAGCGTCACACATTGATTGTACACCACTAGACAGTCAAATGAGGGTGTGCAGACATCAGACTTGTGCCTCGCCTGTTTTTTCAATAGGTAGCTTGTCAACCGGGGGCGGGACCGGTTGACAATGTTGACTAGCCGCTCCCCAAAGAACCTAGCACTAATGAACCTAACAAACTGTTTGTATGCATGTCACCCGTGACAGCAGACTTTGACACAGTCACAGATCTGACGGGGTTGTAGGCCATACGCCTAAATGCTAGTGATACGTACATGTCTACAGGATGCACAGTGTTCACAGACTGGCTGGCTGACTGTAGGCTAGGCCAACCAATACAGTGTGCTCTACCGGCTAACTAAGCATAGACTAGATACACAAACACAAGCATAGGCCTAAGAGGTGCGTTTATTAAAAACTCCCATCACTAAAAATAAAATGATTAAATCTTCAATAAATGTACTACATTTTCAAGTTATTGTTCTTTTCATAACATAATTAAGTGAGTGAGAAATCCACAAGACTCTGAATCAAATGTGGCGCTGTTACTGATCCTGCAAGAGGGCAAATTAAAAACGAATGACAAAATCGGGCAAATACAAGTATTTGTCTGCGAAACAAAAACATACGGCCATTCAGCTCCTGTCCACATTGATGAGCAGTGGACATTAGTCAATGCAGCGCCAGACAAATGAAATATTATTGCACAGGGCCGAAGCTATTTCACTAGGACAAATGACAGCATATCTAATACTTGGTTAGACAATCCACGTTTGACCTGAGCAACATAGCCAACGTACACTAGAAGACGTTTATTAAGAGAATATATTAAGCTGAGAAAAAAACAGACACCTGATTCGATTTGCTTAACTGTAAGATGTTAAATGAATTAATGCCTAGAAAAGAGTGCATTACAGTCCATCAGTACAATACATTGTATTGACATTAAAGTAATAATTAGAGGTCCTAAAATCAATCAATGAATTATTCGATCAATCACTAAGACTTCCATACTGCCGTGCAATGGCAGAGGGCATCTGCTTACTTTATAAATAAGCAGATGCTGCCTTCGCAGAGCAGTATAGCGCCTAAATCATCAGAGGACCGAGCATAATATTGAAAGATAAACTTATATGTTGCCTTACATTCGTGGGTTGTTCTCTATAAAGTCCAGAGCGGCCATGATATTTTGAGTTTTCATTTATTCAAGCATTCACAAAAGCAGTACCATATACAATAATAAATAAATGTGTCATGGATATATACCAGAAATCAATGAATCTTTCCTTTGTTAATTTAGTCAGGCAGAAGAATCGGCCATCTTCAGAAGGGATCTCGCAAGAAATGAATTCCTTAACATTGTAATATTACATGGATGTTATATTAAAAAAAATGCAAAAAAGCAGAAATTCCAATCAATCTTTTATTTGAATCAATCAGCTAGATTTGCAGATATATAACACATTCATAAAAGGCATGTACTCAAATTTTTATTCGTGTGTGGCTGATTTTAGGTGTAAAACTTTGTAAATTTGATGTTTTGACAACGCATCTAGCTAAAGTTCATAAATGCAATGTGGTAGCTTCAATGTTTTAATGTTAGCAAAAAGCACCTGACCCAAACCATGTACACTTCAATACATTAAAAAAATAATGATCGGGGCCAAAGAATAATAAAACACAGAATATGAATCCCAATATTGGCACGCTAGCTGAGGTGCAGGTCCAGTACTAATACAAATAATTCAAATGAAAGTTGTATTTATGTTTTTTATTTTCTCTCTATCTATCATTATATATACATGTATATTATTATATATGTTAAGTATGCTAAGACATAATTGTATACAATGTTATATATTTTACATATTGTACTTATATAGTGGTAAAATATGTCCATCCTCAGCAAAAAAAAATTATGATAATTATACATACTCAGAAACACTCTATATCCAGTGAATGCAGGACATCGATCCATAATAATAATATAGGTGCACCGTCTACTACACTGGCCTAACATCATACCCAAAAGTGAATGAACAGGCACCCACCAAAACGAGATGTTAACCCAGTGCTGGTATGATGCTGGGCCAGCGTCACGAAAGCTTGTGATTTTGCCAAAGTTCCAGTTTATTTGTTTTTTACAGCAGCCTCAGCAAACACCATAAATAAGCTCAATGATATGATTTAGTTGAGCCAGCGTCATCCACGCTTAAACTTGGTGAATGTCTCGTAAGCTATGGGGAGTGGGTATATCAGGTGCCGTGACAGCCAGATGATGGGCGTGAGCGTTCAACCAGCCGCTATATAGTACTGGTGTATTGGATATGGTGTTGGTACAGGGACATCGCACAAGTTCCTGTGCCCGAATGCTTCATATTTGTTTGATATAATTATTGCGACAAAGGATTAGGATGTTGTTAACACACACACTTATATTTTGAAATCCTCTAGCTCTGTTAACAAGCTGTGCACCTATCACTTTATCAAAGTTTTGGTAGCAATACTCCACCTACTGAAGCGATTGTATATCTTCAGTTGCCAAATAAAATATTGTTTTAATTAAAAATCCTTATATAGTAAATTGTTGGTGATTTCCCCTATGTATTTCCAACTTAGTGTCCAGTTGATCGGTTGTTACATCAGCTAGGGCCCATCCCACAAAGAATCTTAAAATTATGATCATCTTAACTTTCTCTTATTTGCATTGGAAAAGTTAAGATCATCTTAACTTTTCTAATGCAAATAAGAGAGAGTTAAGTTGAACTTAATGTTAAGATTATTCATGGGATGGGCCCGTGGCCTGCAGGATGAGGACTCCCCGGAGCATGCCACCCTAAATTTTTTTTAAACAGTTTCACTATTTATTTTTAGTAGTTTGTATGCATACTGGTGATGGTGCCAATTGATGGCTGACAGTATCAGATAGTGGCTAGGGTAGACTTTACAGGTGTTTTCATTTTTAAGAGCTGATGATTTGAAATGCGGTAGGATAGGCCTATTGTTCTCTTTTTTACAATATCAGAATATAGTACTAATATATAGTACCTGTACTTTATTGACGACTGTTATAAAGATATTCAAGGAATTGTGCGTCTTAGAGATCCAAATGGTGACCGTGTCGTCTCAGTGCCAGGAAATAACTGACCAGGTCACTGGTACAGCGCGCCACATACTAAAAATCCCTACACTAAAACGTGACTTTCATGTCTAATTTGGTGGTTTTCATAGTGAGCTCCTTGTTGCCTGTGATGAGTTTGTAGTCAAATATAAACACATGTAGTACTTGATGTTGGTCTAGGCCAGAGACATACAGTCTTTGATGGTCAGTGTCCAGATACAGGCCACGTGGTGATCTCACGTGTTGATCCAGTATCTTCACCACATCTCCTGTCCTCCTCAGCAGCAGCACCTGATTGTATTTCATGTCAGCAATAAGGACATCACTGTAGAAAGTGTTGATGTCAGATGGTAGCCCTAGATTCACACCCTGTATGGCACCACTGTGGCGTGTCGTCACATGACCTTCAACGTCAATCACCACAACCTGGTTACAGAACCAGTCACTGACGACATACAGGTCACCGTCACCATGACGTGTTACCCTACATGGCCTCACATTATCAGGCAGGTTAATGACAGCCAATGTCTGACCGTCATGTGTGTAGCGGTGAATCCTGTGGTTGTCAGGATCACACACCATCAGATCCCCTTTATCATTATATGATCCGGCAGGAGAATAATCAATCCTTTGTGTGTGGTGATGCTTTATTATGACGTCATCAATGATGCTGATCCAGATTAGAGCTTGCTGGTTGACGCTACTGATGACAAGCGATGCAGTGTCTCCATCTATCATCAGACACATTCCCCGAACACCAGCATTTTGACCATCTCTATGTTCATATTTGTGACTGAGTGAACCATCGGGTGTATAACAATACACTATTAAACCTGTTTGGTTTACAGCATAAATATGCTGATGGTGTACAGCCATGCAAAATGCTGCAAATGTATCCTGGGCGTGTAAGCGGATCCTACTCACCTCTTTCACCTCTACCGGTTTATCTGACGCCGCAGAACCTTTCATCTCTACCTTTTTATTATCTGTCATCACTTCTACCTTGTCTGTCAACGTAGATTCATGCATGTCCACACGCCTTTTCTTTTCATCAGAGTTTGTTTTCCGCTCAATTTGATTGTTCCACATGATACATGGTACCTCTGAGTTAAAGTAATGTTCTATGTCTCTCTGCATAGAATCTGTAACTGTCACACAGTGACAAACACTGTCTTTGTCAGACAACTTAGCTTGACAAGCTTTCAGATTCTCCAGCTCTCCCATGGTCGTCATTTGGCTGTCTAGAGTAACCTCACCCACCGTCTTCACTTGTCTACGGGCCGCGTGTAGATCTGACATCATCTGGGTTTCTTCTTCATTCAATTTGTCATGCATTCTTTTGTAGGTAGCTTTCACATCATCACACGCATTAACAATATCTGTTTCAGCCTGATTTACTTGGCTCCTGGTTGTATTGATAGCTTGCTTGATTACTGTAATCAGTCCATCCGTTTCCTCGCAGATCTGTTCCACCTTGTTCTTAGATTCTTGTGCCTGTTTATCCAGTTCACAAATCTCATGTTTTTTGTGGTTGTCATGAGAGCTATTAGTACATATTGGACTATGACATGTGCAGCAGTACAGATTCATCACTTCATGATTGTGACGGTGACATGATGGGTAAGTGAGTACCTCAGACTTGCTGGATGCCTCACCGTCATTGGCTCGAACAACACGGTGAGATTTGGTGCCTTTAAATTTGCTAATATCATAGCATTGTTGACATAGAAATTCAGATTGCTTACAGTATCTCACACCAGGTTGATCACAATTCTCTGTAGAACAGACAACACCGCCATGGTTTTGTGGCTTATCCGTTCTCACTTGATCGTCTGCCATAACTACGTCTGTCATCCGTAAAGTAAAATTCAGATTATCCACACCACATTGATATAAAGTGGTCACTTCGCAATATCCTATAAATCCCGATATCAGACTAAAGTAGCTATATCCATTTGACACCAACAGAAAAAACCATTTCCATATCTATTAGCTTGACGATTATTGATTAATCCAGCCATATGACCCAGGTATTACTCTGTACAGATATATCATTCTTTCCAGGAGCGCGAGCAGTGTATATTCGACTATAATCATCAATAAATATTCTACAAAATGTATTTTGTGTCAATTAAACCAATGAATCTGTCCTGTTATCGTGCAGAAAGGTTCTCCGTTCAGTCAGATTAGTAGAGATTCAGCTCACTAGATACTGGCAGCCATATTGGCTCTGTTCCCAGTAAACACAGACATTGCCCAACCAATGTTGGTTTAATGCCGGTCCAACGTCGCAGACCTTCGGCCAGCATTAAAACACCATTGTCTCAATTTATTTGTTGGCTATTTTGCCTAGCAACCACAGATACATATCTAGCAGACACAAATATTTACCCAATGCTGGGCTAATGTTGGGCCAGCGTCGTATACAATGGTCCAACTTTAATCCAACAGTGGATCGATTTCTCCACTTTTCTGGTCACCTTTAAGTAGTGGGCATTGGACCGTGACTCACACTATGGCTTGTGTACTTATCAGCTTAGGCCTACATCATACTAGTCATGTGTGTGTACCTAAGGCCACTATGTTTATTTTCTCCGTTTTAGATCAGAAAAAAATCAAAATCCAATGAGGGAGGGCGGTAAAAAAAGTTAATGAGGGCGACGAAAAAAACGAGCAAAAAAAACATAGCTGGAAAATGTTTTTTTATCTCCCGAAATAAACTTGTTTTTTTCGGAATGTTTTTTTATCTCCCGAAATTGACTGTTTTTTTCGAAATCACCAACAATCCAATGCGCGCGCTGGGCAGAAAAAACACATGTTTTTTTAGTAATGCGCTGCCTAAATCTAATGTGCGCGCTCATCTGAAACAGAGAAAAAAACATAGTGGCCTAATAGGGAGGCACACTGGTAAATGGTTCTCCAATGTTAATGCCTGTAAGGTTACGCACATAGAAGCTACCCAGCAAACACGAGACATTCACACAATGTTGTGCCAATTGTGACAACATCGGTTGAAGTCTCATCCCAGCGGACACAAAACGTTGAATTATTGGTGGTTTAACGTTAAACCAACATTGATTCAACGTTGATGGGTATGTAGGCCTACGGTTTACGGCAAGGTTTAACTCTCACAGCATTGACCCTTTAACCGCCAAATTATTCAATTGGAATTTTCACCCACTTGAAGTTGTGTCTCGCTGACGCGATCCACAACTTCAAGTGGGTGAAAATTATTCAGATTTGACAATATGGAGGTCAACAAATCTTGCTGATTGATGTCAATTCTTATCTTTAACAGGTTTAAAAGCTGATATGTAATGCGCTATTAAAAAATGTAAAAAACGAATATGGACAGCACCGGCGGTTAAGGGGTTAGGCGCGGCTATATATAGGAAGGCACACTTGACATGTTTGTACAATGTTAATCCCTCAAATGCTACGCAGACAGATCCGTGGTGTAATGAATGAATGAATGAATGAATGAATGAATGAATGAATGAATGAATGAATGAATGAATGAATGAATGAATGAATGAGTGAGTGAGTGAATGAATGAATGAATGAATGAATGAATGAATGAATGAATGAATGAATGAATGAATGAGTGAGTGAATGAATGAATGAATGAATGAATGAATGAATGAATGAGTGAGTGAATGAATGAATGAATGAATGAATGAATGAATGAATGAATGAATGAATGAATGAATGAATGAGTGAATGATATATGAATGAATGAATGAATGAATGAATGAATGAATGAATGAATGAATGAATGAAAGAATGAATGGGGTTTTAAACCACTTTTGTGCACATATATGCAAAACTGCAGATAATAGAGATGACACTGCCCTTGCACTTGTTTGATCTAAAATTGAGTATTTTTTTTCACTCACTTGAATCGAGCCAAATAAAATGTCTCAGTATATCGTTTATAGTAGAGGCTGTAGACGTCAGATTCTGACGTCTACATTATATAGTTTATAGTAGAGGCTGTAGACGTCAGATTCTGACGTCTACATTATATAGTTTATGGACGAAGCCATGTAGACGTCAGATTCTATTCTGACGTCTACATTACATAGTTTATAACAGAGACGTCAGATTCTGAAGTCTACAGTCGATCACAGCGCTGCTGAGTTATCCGAATAATTCAATATGGGTGATGTTTATTTTTCATATGCAAATTAATGGCAAAGTTGTGTCTGAAATTCCAGATTTAACCCTTTCAAGCCTGAATTTACCATAGTTATCTTCAGACACTACAAGCCGCGAATTGCTGCCGCAATTCTCGACTTATAGTGGATGAAGATAATTTGATGTGGTTTAAAAATTAAAGAAAATTGACATGTATTGGTAAAACAGTTTCATGGAAATTTTCGTTCTAAAACCCTTTGTGTTAGGAAAATTAAGTCTGTTTTCAGGGATGTAAAAAGATCCTTTGATGCATCAAAGGGTTAAAGGGTCATGCCCAGGCTAAATTCATAAAAAAATCGGTGATATTATTTTGGCTTCTTAATATGACCATATGATGTAAACATGTCCATAGACTAGAACTGCAAAAGTTTTTTAATTTTTCTGCTGCGCATTCATCAGTTAGGCTATATATAGAGACGAAATTCCTGTATTTCCTATTTTTGACATGGTTGTCAATAATTAGAAATCAGGAATTTCGTCTCTATATCTAGCGTAAAAAACTGTTGCAGCTCTAGTTTTTATTTGGCAGACCCACACCTGCTGCCGGCGTTACCCCTACCCTTTCACACCTCTTAGTCTTAGTGCCAGTGTTTATCTTGAGATCAATGAAACAGCCTAATTGATCAACAAAGAAAGATAGGCTATCAGTTGTGTTTTGGAATCCTGTCATCAAAACGGTGACAGGGTTCCAATCCCCCCAAAAATAAATTAACTTGGCAGTTTTTAGGTCTCAAAGACCTGTAATTTTATAGATTTGAAAACGCTGACAGGGTTCCGGAACCCAGTCAACACGGTCTAAATCCGCCCCTTTCAGCTTCAACGGGACAATATATTTTTTTCAAAGTGATAAAATTCTCTCACCGTGGTTCCTAGTGGCAAATACAGCCTTTCAGCTTCAACGGGACGATATATATTTTTTGAAGTAGTGAAGTTTTCTCACCGTGGTTCCTATGAATGGAGCGATACGAGCGACGAGGAAGAATGTGGTGAGCGGAGGCTGGATCACTCCTATCAGCATGAATGTCAGCGTAAAGATGGACTCCTTGGCGTGAAAGGCAATGATGGCCATGGAAGCCAAGACAAAACCGGAGAGCAGCGCTAAAACATAAAATACATAGTGATGAAGCCAAGACGAAACCAGAGAGCAGTGCTAAGACATTAATTACATAGTGATGAAGCCGAAAGGAAACCAGAGAGAAGTGCTAAACATAAAATACATAGCGATGAAGCCAAGACAAAACCAGACAGCAACGCTAAAACAGCAAAACAAACCCAGAGAGTAACGCTAAAATCATAGACATGCATATAGAAGCCAGAATAATTAAATGGGAGAGCTTCGAGAAAGTAAAATAACAACGCTAAAAATATAGCCATGGAAAAACATTAAAAATAGGCAGTGAAGACAAAACATAGTCTAAAAAAATGAAATGAATCGGGCTTTAGGCCACCTTTGTGCACATATAGGCTAAACTGGGCCAGGAGAACCACCTGAGGATGGTGAGATGAATGAGATGACACTGTCCTCCAGACACAGGATTCGAAATTCAAGCCCTGGCGGTCTGAGGCCGAACACGCTACCTCTCGGTCACGGAGGCTCCCCACAATACTGACTTTCACACGTGGATGGGGAAAAAACATTTTTGTTTTTTTCAAACCGCCGAGACCGGGAACCGAACCCCGAACTCTGGCGTGAAAGGCAGCGGTGCTAACCACTACCATAGGGCCCCCGCCCAAACATAGTCTAAAGACGTACTAAAAACACGTCTACAGACGTCAGATTCTGACGTCCAAAGTCGATTCCCGCGCTGTAAGGGTTAATAACACGCGCGTCATGGTACAGGACAAAGTCAGGCGTAATCGCCACATTAGAAAAAAACATAAATAACGGAAAATTATTCACCTAACTTGTTTCATAATTGTATAAATCAGATTTGTTATTCCGATCACCCCTATACCTCTACCGGTAGATTGTATGTGATTAATACACATGTATGTGTCGACCCTTGAAGCTCGGAAATACCTGTATATAAGACATGGGAGAACAAAATGTGTTTATTTTAATTTGAAATCATGACAAATGTCTTAGTTAGCTCTGTCTGCTTCATTTGAATACCTATGTTATGGGGCTACGGTCATTATAAATATTTTACTCTTTCAGGAATGGGTGGGGTTAAAGCTGTTATTAGGAATGAAATGTGTGTGTAGACATCAAGATTTGGAAATTTATGGTCTCAAATTGAACAAAATTAATATGAGTATTTTTCCTTGTGAAGATGTGGGTCGAGACACGATATCAGGTGTGCGAAAATCAACCCTTACAGTGCGGAGACCGTCTTTAGACGTCAGAATCTGACGTCTGTAGACGTCAGATTCTGACGACTAAAGTCCATCCCGCACTAAGAGGGACCTGGCGCAAAATCTCAATGTCATGCATTACATTCTCACAATCTGTGCAATAGTTTTCACAATGAGACGTATATCGGTAACAGACAATATTGCACTCTTGTTGTAATTTGCACTGCAGAGTATGACAGAAATACACTACGTATTCCTGATGGCAGTTAATTTGTCATATATCACTTGATCGTGTCAGAAAATACAAAAGGTGTTCAGTTTTTGTGTGATATGGGAAAATACAGCATATATCCAATGAATTCTTTGGACGAGTGCTGTTTATTTATTTATTTATTTGACTTCCAGTTGAAACATTCAAAAATGGTACAATATCATTTTTATTGATTAAGAATTTGTTATTAACTTTGGTTGAAGGGAACAGGTCGAGACGACCTCTACAAGGCCTGTCAACCAGGGCAAAAAAAAACTATATAATCAAAAATAATACAAGAATATAATATAGAACCAATTGTTCACTGGTTCACTGCTGTATTTTCCCATATCGCACTCACGTGACCGTTTGAATATCTTTTAAGTTTTACTCACATATGACTTTGGCTATTTTAGTGCTTGTTTCTGATGTGAGCTCACTTTTCTTCATCCACCGTAGAACAGGTTGTATGACGTCTTTAAGCACATTGACGGCCAAGGCATTCTGCCCAGAGGATAAAGTACTGAAAGAAAAAACATCTCTATCATGACGTCTTTCAGCACATTGACGGCCCGGGCATTCTGCCCAGAGGATAAAGTACTGAAAGAAATAACATCTCTATCATGACGTCTTTGAGCACATTGACGACCAGGGCATCCGGCCTGAGGATAAAGTACTAAAAAAAACATCTCTATCATGACGTCTTAAAGCACATTGACGGCCAAAGCATTCTGGCCTGAGAATAAAGTGCTGAAAGAAAAATCATCTCTATCAAGATAAGCAACATCATGTCAAGATGTAATAAACGAAATAACACATTGGCCACTGCATCTGATTTTAATCCTTACAGCGCGGGGATCGACTTTAGTCGTCAGAATCTGACGTCTGTAGACGTCAGATTCTGACGACTAAAGTCGACCCCCCCTCTGCAAACGTTAACAGCCATCCTGTGATCACCAGATGCCACCCTTTGAAGTTAATGTCACTCCGGGACGTCTAAAGTCGATCCCCGCACTGAAAGAGTAAAAATATTTCTAATGGCCGTAGACCATAAGGTACCGGTATTCAAGTGAAGCGGAAAAAGCTAACTAAGAAATTTATGACGTTTTCAAATTGGAAAAAAAAAAATTGGTCTCCGTGATTTTTGCAAAACTATTTCAGCGCTTTAAGGGTAAGACCATAGGTTCACTAACAATTACACTAGATAAATAGATAGGCTACAAATGATTAATATATTCACCAATTGTATGGTAAGTAAATAATCTTTAAAAAATCTGTAAATGCGTTGTGGTGAAAATTCTAAGATAAATTCAATTCTTAGACGTCCATCGGGTTCACGTATTTACCACCATAATACTTTCATATTAAGACGTCCGTTTGGTTTTCATCGTATCTAACACCATAAAGGGCCTTTTTGAGACGTTTCATTGGGATTTATTATTGCCGTATCTATGAATACGAGACTTTGTGACAGGCCCCATTGAATTTATGGTGATATATAGCCCCATAACACCACCCGTTCTGACACCGTCTAGCTTATAGAGTAGATATACCCAGCAGACACATGATAATAAAACAATATTGATCTAATGTTAGCCCACCGTCTACGACACTGGGCCAACATTAAACCAACATTTGGCCAACTGCATCGTATTTTCCGTGTGGTTGATTGTTGACACTCACCTGAGAGAGGCGCTGGCGATACAAGAGATAAACAAACCAGAAAGTCCTGGTAGCTCCTTAAATATCTCCAGGACAAACAGCGTCAGCGACTGTAACCATGGTAACAGAAAAGAAAGATATACACTACGGTACAAAAATATATACAGTATAGTGTAGCCATGGTAACATAAAACGAAAGTATATACATTACAAACATCGTCAGCGACTTTAACCATGGTGACAGAGACAATATATACAATACAAACAGCGTCATCGATTGTAACCATGGTGAGTCAGCAAAGACTCATCTACTCTCATATCATATTCTCATATCTCAACCAGTTTATTATGTGTCACTAGCAGCTCAAGTGGTAAATTCAACCATTCTATTATATGTGTCACTTGCAGGTAAAGGGTTAATCCTATTTGTTACCGCACCATTTGTTACCTCACCATTTGTTATCTCACCTGATCCACTTGTTGAGTTCTCCCGCTTTTTGTCGGATCACAGTTGAGGAAATACGCTGCCATTAATAGCCCTTCACAAGCCATCATAGAGAGAACGACAAAAAATAACCCCAAGATCAGGAAACCAGCCCTGTAAAATATAACATGGATTGGAATACATTAATGAATTGGATATGCCGGAGCCAGCTCTAATATTTAAAATAAACATAAAAAGAACCAGTTATTTGACCATAACAGATAACAATAATTTAACAGAACATATTGGTCGGGAACTCCCCATTAATATATGATCACTATAATAAAGTTTACAGATAAAGGGTTAAAGTTAGACATCTCTATAACCTGATAGCATAAGGTTACGTTTTATTTGTCGTTTACATATCGTCCCCTTGGAGTTAGAAGGTGCTAAACTGCCACTTTGTAAAGTGGCAGTTTAGCACCTTCTAACTCCAGCGTTATCTATCAGCGTTGACATAATGGTTATTTATTTATTTGATATGTTTTTTAATGCGGGACTAATAGGTTATATTTTTCATTTGTCATCATCTGTGGAATTATATCGGCCTGAGCGGGATTTGAACCCTGTAACACCGGGCCCTACCCGGCATGACTAGTCTTCCCAACTCATTTCGCCCCAGACCCGGCCACACTGACCACCATTTTTATGCACACAGCAAGCTGTGTAAAAACGACACACACCTCGCCTACCGAAAAAATCGGGTGTCATGAAACTGAGATGAATTGTTCGTGTGCCTATTAAAACTAGGCTTTTTTCAGCTAGCAAAATGTAGTGATAGTATTAGAACTAATCTATTTAGAAAAGGAGATCTCTGTGTCAGAACCTTATGATGTCATCAGGGTACCCGGGCCTTAATTCAACCGAGCTTCCAATGAGCTATCCTGCATGGGCAAATAATTAAAATTACATCATTTTTCCAGAGCGATAGGCTTTTCTCTTGCCCGACGCAGATGCGAGCAGCCCAAGACGGAGTCGAGGGATACTGGCATCGCGTACAGCAGGCTACACATGTAGCACACACAGAGAGTATATCAGATGATAGTTAAATGTTACGCCCGCATAAACAACAATATCCCACTAGTAGCGCCCTCTCAAGTTGTAATAATTAAAATTATTCACAATAAGAAAGGCTCATTATCTATAACACACATAATATTATAGTCTTTAAAATAATCTTCACAGTAAAATAAGTTTTATACAATGGGGACAAAAATAAACTTTTATAGCAACTGTGAAATTTAATTGAGTATTAACAGTCGTGAGTTTATTATGTCAGGTAATTGGTAAGATAAACATTTGTTTTTGCAAACTGATGTTCTCCTTTATATTTTGTTATAATATATCTTGCCCTCGTATTGTGAAAATGTTATTATAAAAAGATAATATAGATAAGTAAATAAAATAATGTAAGTAACATCATAACAATTTCAGTCAATAGACAATTAACAATATATTTAAACCAATCAGCTATTACAAAGTACATCGCTTTCATGGATGCAATCTAAAAACTATTCGACTAAAGATTAGATCTGTGTACATATTCCTCTATTAATTTCTAGAGTTTTCTGTGTTGATATCCCCACAGAATAATACTTTCATTGACATTAGGAAGTATTATTTAGGTTATAGATCGTTTCTGATGTAATGTCGTTCTAATTCTTGTCCTGTCACACCGGTAAATACATGTATACGTTTTCAAGCAATCAAATCAAATACTTCAACTTTAAATATGTCTATTTTTCATCAATAAAATATTTTCTCTCTGGACATTGCGTTATAAGTGTGATAATTCAGGAAGCAAGCGTTATAGAGTGATGTTTGATTCTCATCTGACAGATCCTGGTATAAATATTTAATATATACACAATAATTATGTGAGTATAACTGCTATTGTTAGGCCTATATTTAACTGATATAGTTAGACCTATGTATAACTGCTATGTTGCTGGCATCACGCATGTTCTCGCATTCGCGTGCACACTGGTCTGTTTTAGGCCGATGTTGTCTTTATTTCCTATTCTCACCTGACCGTATCCTGTAGTTTGTAGAGCGCACAGAATCTCTGGATTATAAACTGAGACGTGGTGAATTGACAAGACAGGCGGAAAAAACCTCCTAGAAAATACTCCCAGAATGCTCCTCTCTCTGTCACATCAAAACTGAAACAATGAAATGAAGGGCATCAGAAACAACGTAAACAACGAAATGATGTTCATCAGGAACAACGTAAACAACATAATATATGAAAACAGAGGAAATCAAAACAGCGACATCAGGAGCATTAACCATTTTTGTATAATCCATGGAGACCAAAAGGATTTTTCATTTTGAAATCATCATAAATGCCCTAGTTAGTTTTTCTGATTCATTTGAATACCCATGTTATGGGTCTATGGCCGTTAGCAATATTTTAATTCTTTCAGTGCGGGAACCTACTATAGACTCAGAATCTGACGTCTACGGACGGTTGGTAATTATAGAGGATGCATCCTTATTAGTGATGCGGATGCAGTGGCGGATCCAGAATGTGCAAGAGGAGGGGGCGTAAGCCAAATTTTGGCTGAAAAAAGGGGTGTTAGCTTCACCTTATTCCAAAAAATGCATTAAAATGCAATATTTTCACCAAGAAGGGGGGGCGTACGCCGGGTACGCCCTATGCTGGATCCGCCACTGCGGATGCCAACTATTCCTTTTCAAGAGACAACTAGTGTTAATCTGTCACTCCAGATTGTGTATGCCGAGCTAAAGTCAATCAATGCGCTGTAAGGGTTAAGACAAAAACCTCAAAATTGAAGACATCTGGCTTGCTGGTGTAAGCTCAAAAAGACCTCAAATCAAGAACTGATTTTTTACCTGATTCCACTCAGACGTCCAGATTGTATGACGTTGCTCCAGGTTTTCTGAATTCCTCCCATGTGAATTGTAGCTTGTATTAAAACTGCTAGGATTCCTGACACCATCACTGCAGACTGCACTGAATCTATCCACACTACAGCTCTCAGTCCTCCCTGATAAAAAAGCATTCAGTTGAAGGATTTAACTTTTAAAGCGATGAAATATTTCTAATATTAAAAAAAAAAAATTAAAACATAGATAAATTTTTTTTAATCTGAAATCATTACAAATTATGACTTAGTTAGCTGTTTCCACTTTATTTGAATACCTATGTTTTGTGTCTACAAATTCTGACGTCTAATGTCGGTCCTTGCGCTAAAAGGGTTGAGAAGGGACACGTCTCGGTGACAGTGTGATATCATGGCAGGGGTTTAGAGAAATGTCTACATGGGACATATCAGGGACATATCTTGTTGCCAGTGGGAATGTTATAGCAGTGGTTTAGGGACATATCTTGTTGTCAGTGGGGATGTTATAGCATTAGTTTAGGTATGTGTCTCGTGTCAGTGGGAATATTATAGCATTGGTTTAGGGACATATCGGATTGTTCGGTTGGTCGGCCGCCATGTCGGCTGACCGTCCACTCCAACCTCCGATCCTTTATCTATCTCTATTCCCGTCTGGGCGACGGTGAACAAATAACTTCGTTGACTCTTGTTCTTTCTTTATTGACTATCTAGACATAACATACGCTGTGCACATATCGGATAGAACGCGACGGCCACAAGCCATGTGGCTTCGGCTACGTGAGCTATACGACGCGTCCGTCTGCAATGATGCCGGAGATGAGACTGGTGCATGATTGGAATTGGCGGCACAAGATAGCGTGGGCGAGGCTGCTCGGGAGAGGTCCACTTGTCAGTTTCCGGAAACCTGAGTGGTCTCGCCAATCTAAGTAAGATGAGACGCTGGTCCCCACAGACATATCTTGTCGCTAGTGGGAATATTATAGCTTTGGTTTAGGGACATGTCTCGTGTCAGTGGGAATATTATAGCATTAGTTTAGAGAGGGACATGGCACAATGGTTAGAGCGTGGCGCTCTGCCGATGTCGCTGCCTGCCGTGCGGTTTCGAATCCCGCTTGGGGCAGAATTTTCAGGGAAATATCATGTTTCTCCCCTCTCAATCTTGGGACATTGTTAAGATGTTGTGTCCTTGGGCAAGGCACTTCACCCTCAAATGCTTCACTTGACTCAGGTGAAAATGAGTACCTGGTAGGACAGAGATGGCAATGTGTACAATAAGTTCAATGCTCCGAAACGGCTGAAGGACTGCATGCTCTCCGTGGAGTTGAAATGGCACACGAATAAACAGGTCCAGTGACCAGGGGGTAAGATGTAAAGTTGGATGATAGATCTTCAGACTTGATATCAGACTATAAACCTGCACATTTACCTTTTATTAGTTTAGGAACATATCTTGTTGCCAGTGGGAATATTGTTATATATAACATTGTTTAGGGACATGTCTTGTTGCGAGTTGGAATATTATGGTATTGGTTTAGGGACATGTTTCGTGCCAGTGGGGATATTATAGCATTGGTTTAGGGACATGTCTCGTCCCAGTGGGGATATTATGGCATTGGTTTAGGGGCATGTCTCGTGTCAGTGGGATATTATGGCATTGGTTTAGAGACATATCTCGTACCAGTGGGAATATTATAGCATTGGTTTAGGGACATATCTCGTGTCAGTGGGATATTATGGCATTGTTTTAGAGACCTATCTCGTGCCACTGGAAATATCATAGCATTGGTTCAGGGACATTTCTCGGTGCCAGTGGGAATATTATATCATTGGTTTAGGGACATGTCTCGTGCCAGTGAGAATATTATAGCATTGGCTTAGATTACCGGGCCGAGCTTGTAGGGCGCTGGCTGGTAATTTACATTTACACCTCACACGAATTTATAACTAAACAAAACAATCATGTGGTCACAGATTATGTTTAAGCACGTCACTCTCGATCTATCCCTCCATCCACCCTCGATCTATCCCTCCATCCACCCACTCATCAATCACCCAGCAGTCCATGTTTCCATACACCCATTCTCTCACACATATCGCCCTCCCACCCTCCATCCACCCAATCATCCATACATTCACCCATCCACCCATCTATCCCTCCTCCTCTCCCTTCTCTCCATTCATCCATCCATCAACCCATCCCTCCCTCCACCCTTCCCTCACTCACTCTCTCTATTCATCCATCCCTCCCTCACTTCATCTCTCTAGCCCTGCCTCCCTCCCTCCATCCATTCACCCATCCAGTTACCTACTCACCAGTGTGGTGTAGAATGTGCTGACCGTCATCACCACCAGTATAGTAAGGTAGATGTTCATGTTACTCACTGAAATATACATTACATCCCAAGAAACACAAAACATTTGTATAACATTTAGACAATGTTGGCCCAACGTCGAAGACGTTGGGCCGACGTTGTATAAATGTTATACACATTTTCTGTGTTTACTGGGATTACATTACATTACATTACATTACATTACATTACATTACATTACATTACATTACATTACATTTATTTACATTACATTACATTTATTTGCTTTACATTACATTACATTTATTTACATTACGTTATATTACAATACATTACAGTACATTTATTTACATTTCATTACCTTACATCTATTTACATTACATTACATTACATTACATTACATTACATTACATTACATTACATCACATTACATTACATTTATTTACATTACATTACATTTATTTACATTACATTACATTACATTACATTACATTACATTACATTACATTACATTAATAATAGTTAGAAGGATCTCGCCCTCCACTATGTTCCGTAGCACGTTGTGGAGAGTAGCGTTTGCTAACTAATTAATAACTATCATGTATATTATTGTTTGTCGGCGATATAATTATACCCAGTACAGCAAAGTCACACATTTTAATGTTAGGTATCCTCGTCTCTCTAGTAATATACTGGAACAACATATATTCTAAAATGTATTGATTATTTTTAAATAAAAATCGGCCCACTTTGAAAATCACCAGCATTAATGGTTTCAACTATTGGTATTAAAATCAATTAGAGCTAAGATTTATATGTTCACTTAGATAGATACAATAATAGATGTGATAAATGTAATAATATGGTACTGATTGCAATTATAGTCATGATTACAGCACCTTTTTAAATGTGGGTGAACAGGGTGAGCCCGTAATCATGCGCATCATCATGATCATAGTAAACGTCCCCAGGACTAGGGTCTGCCGCAAAGTACATATTATGGTTCGGTGAAGCAAAACGACACAACGTAATGATTTGTTACAGCTTAAGTAGAGAGGCTACTGGAAATTAGAAAATGGGTTTCATATTCCACATAAGAAAATGGTATGCTATTTAGCGTTTTATTCAAAATGTCATGAGTTACGTCATTTATTTTTTCATTAGGGTGGGTATTGTTCTGCTGACGCCGGTGGCGCCGCGGCAGTAAGCGGCCACGCCCAGCACCCTGATACGTCGCCCATCACCTCACCGAAACACAGCATGTCTACAGTCATTCTTAATCTATTTGTTAACCGCTCAAATGACTGCTATTGGGAAAAAATGAGTGTTTATAGTTTAAACATCAAGATAAGCTGGTCCCAAAATAAAACAAATATGAGTAATTTTCACTTGAAGTTATAAAAATACTATAATAGCGTGTGTTAAAATACACCACTACATTATTTTCCTTATCCGATCACTACATTTTAAGCCGGGAATGGAGAGTTATTGTTGATCAAGTACAGATCAATTATCATGGTAGGCCTATGGTGTTATAATCAGTCAGGTGTGACGAGTTGTTGATTATGAGGGATCCTCATTATGGTCGGATTTGTTTTAAGTCAGTTAAAATTCTCGGAACTCATTCTCAGCTGTGGAAAAAGCCGAGACCTCGGCTTTCTCCACAGCTAAGAATGTAGAGCTCCTCGGGCTTTATCCTATTCTTAAAACGGAAACTCACCATGGCTGATCGCTAGAGCGCTGGCGTACAATGCAATACCAAGGTAGATAATCTAAAAATACAATATATCAATATTTATAAAAGTCATTGTACATATGTTTATACAAGTCATTCACTGTATTACATACAATTTTGGGTAGTTTAAGCATTGGTGAAACATTAGTTAAATCAATAAATCAATCAATCAATTTGACTGACTGACTGACTGACTGACTGACTGACTGACTGACTGACTGACTGACGGACTGACGGACTGAGTGACTGACTGACTGACTGATTGATTGATTGATTGATTGATTGATTGATTGATTGATTGATTGATTGATTGATTGATTGATTGATTGATTGATTGATTGATTGATTGATTGATTGATTGATTGATTGATTGATTGATTGATTGATTGATTGATTGATTGATTGATATCGGGATCATATGTATGAATATATCACATCATGATAATTCCAGCAAAAACTGGTGAAGATTTTCTATATATATTTATCTATTTTTTGCTGATCAGAGACGCACATACCTACAAAATATTGTCATATACACCCATCGGCACCCAAATTTAGAAGCATAATGAATGCTAAAACAAATTACCGTAATTAGCGAATTTTAAAAAGATTATTTTAGAAAGTGTGAAATGAAAAACTGTACACTATGTTTTGATTGTGTAATAATTAATTAGACCTTAATATGTGTAATATTGTATGTTCTGTGCTATAAATTCACTGTTATTTTTCTGAGGGATAAAGAATAAATACTGGAACTTGAACTTGATTGTTATTTAATGTTTTCCCACTGTCTTTGACGCTGGCATAATATTAACACTTTTAGCGCGGGGATCGACTTTTGACGTCTAGAGACAATACGCGCACTAAAAGAATTAAAAAAATTATAATAGTCGTAGACCCATCACATCTTCATATTCAATTGAAGCGGGAGGAGCTGACTAAGACATTTATAAGAAGCCCCATAACCGACATTTGCTTTATTATTATTTTCAACTCAATATATTGAGTTTACAACTCAATATATTGAGTTTACAACTCGATATATTGACTTTGAAAGTCGATATATTGAGTTCACAACTCGATATATTGAGTTCACAACTCGATATATTGAGTTTACAACTCGATATATTGACTTTGAAAGTCGATATATTGAGTTCACAACTCAATATATTGAGTTTACAATTCGATATATTGACTTTGAAAGTCAATATATTGAATTCACAACTCAATATATTGAGTTCACAACTCAATATATGGACTTTAAAAGTCGATATATTGAGTTCACAACTCGCTATATTGAGTTTACAGCTCGATATATTGATTTGAAAGTCGATATATTGAGTTCACAACTCGCTATATTGAGTTTACAACTCGATATATTGACTTTGAAAGTCAATATATTGAGTTCACAACTCAATATATTGAGTTCACAACTCAATATATTGACTTTAAAAGTCGATATATTGAGTTCACAACTCGATATATTGAGTTTACAACTCGATATATTGAGTTTATAACTCGATATATTGACTTTGAAAGTCAATATATTGAGTTCACAACTCAATATATTGAGTTTACAACTCAATATAGTGACTTTAAAAAGTCGATATATTAAGTTCACAACTCAATATATTGAGTTTACAACGCAATATATTGAGTTTACAACTCAATATATCGAGTTTACAGCTCAATATATTAACTCAATATATCGAGTTGTAAACTCAATATATCGAGTTCTAAACTCAATATATTGTATTGTGAACTCAAAATATTGAGTTGTGAACTCAATATATTGACTTTTAAAGTCAATATATTGACTTTTAAAGTCAATATATTGACTTTTAAAGTCAATATATTGAGTTAAAAAAAATAATAATAATGCAAATGTCGCTTCTGGGGCTTCGTACATTCATGATGATTTCAATTTAAAAAAAAACCCTGATATATACATGGTTCATATTTCATGTTGAAGCAATGTTGGTTTAACGTTGGTCCACCGTCTGCGACGTTGGCCCAACGTTAAACCAACATTGATTGAACGTGTTTTGTCTGCTGGGAAGAGTTGACACAGCATTGGTCTCAATTTAGGTCTCCATACCCACCTGTGATACCAGCTGCATGGCGGCCCCAACGTAACGTAAAGTGCGCCCCATTCTGAGCTCCAGATACTGTGAGGACAAAATCAGAAAAAGAAAAGAACATTAACTCGTGCAATCCACCTGGGAGTGAGTGAGTGAGTGAGTGAGTGAGTGAGTGAGTGAGTGGGTGGGTGGGTGGGTGAGTGAGTGAGTGAGTGAGTGAGTGAGTGAGTGAGTGAGTGAGTGAGTGAGTGAGTGAGTGAGTGAGTGAGTGAGTGAGTGAGTGAGTGAGTGAGCGAGCGAGCGAGCGAGCGAGTGAGTGAGTGAGTGAGTGAGTGAGTGAGTGAGTGAGTGAGTGAGTGAGTGAGTGAGTGAGTGAGTGAGTGAGTGAGTGAGTGAGTGAGTGAGTGAGTGAGTGAGTGAGTGAGTGAGTGAGTGAGTGAGTGAGTGAGTGAGTGAGTGAGTGAGTGAGTGAGTGAGTGAGTGAGTGAGTTAGTGAGTGAGTGAGTGAGTGAGTTGAGTGGGTTTGGGTGAGTGAGTGAGTGAGTGAGTGAGTGAGTGAGTGAGTGAGTGAGTGAGTGAGTGAGTGAGTGAGTGAGTGAGTGAGTGAGTGAGTGAGTGAGTGAGTGAGTGAGTGAATTTTTTACTCACTTTGGAACTTAGTGTGAAACGATTCTGAAGTGATCGAGATCTGCTGAATTCAGGTCGAAACGTCGCAATCGTTTCACCCTAAGTTCCAAAGTGAGTAAAATTTAACCACTTTCTATATTAATCTTGGAACCATGAAAAACATATTCTCTACCATGTGATTCATGATTATACGTATTGCTTCAGGTAACAAACGATAACATAATATAACGGATTAGAGATCAATAGGCCTATAATCACTGGAAATAATACACATAATTAGAGCATGTTGACACAGACATGCGGGTTTGTGTTTTTTCCGACATACTAGTAATACATTGACCCCATGTTGTTTTAATGTTGGGTCAGCGCTGCACAAGGTGGATCAACATTAATACAACATTGGGTCAATGTCTTGTGTTTGCCAAGCTAGAAAATCTCAAAACCACGCTGAGGCCTTAACCCTTTGACCGCCAAATTATTCAATTTGAATTTTCTCTCACTTGAAGTTGTGTCTCGCTGACGCGATCCACAACTTCAAGTGAGAAAAAATTATTTAGATTTGACAAAATGGAGAAAAACAAATTTCAAATCTTGCTGGTTAATGTAACTTTTTCTTTTTAACAGGTTCAAAAGCTGATATGTAATGTGCTATAAAAAAATGTAAAAAACGAATATGGACGGCACCGGCGGTTAAAGGGTTAAATCTCCAGCCGAATCCCTTACCAATTAGTACAGCAATGAAATGAAATGAATCGGGCTTTAGGCCACCTTTGTGCACATATAGGCTAAATTGGGCCAGGGGAACCTCCTGAGGATGGTGAGATGATTGAGATGACACTGTCCTCCAGACACAGGATTCGAAATTCGTGCCCTGGCGGTCTGAGGCCGAGCACGCTACCTCTCGGTCACGGAGGCTCCCCACAATACTGACTCTCACAAGTGGATGGGGAAGAAACATTTTTGTTTCTTTAAAACCGCCGAGACCGGGAACTGAGCCCAGAACTCTGGCGTGTAAGGCAGCGGTGCTAACCACTACCCTAGGGCCCCCGCCCCAATTAGTACAGCAATGGCCATACCCAGTAAACACAGTATTTACCCAATGCTGTTTCAATCTTTACATTGATTCTATGACGCTGGCCCAACATTGAAAAATAATAAAAAAAATAATGGTGAGTTCTTATATAGCGCACACACAATGCTCTGTGCGCTTCACACATATTACCCCTGGTAACTGGACCTGTTAATTCATGCACCTCCCTTGTTGTAGCATACAGCACTTGCAGCCATTTCGGCGCTAGGTACTAGTCGCACACATTGGGTAATAATACCCCGTGTTTGCCTGGTAATTAGGCATATAAAGTATTAACGTTACTGGTACATGAGTTGCAGGTTTAATATCTGATATCATCTCTGGAGAGTTGTCAATGACTTTATATTTTAATGCCTCATCTCTAGACCTATTGTATTCATAATGCTTAATATACGCAAGTATGTACAATAACTGTAGAAATATGCACTTGTGTAAAAAATTGTGTACATTAGTATGTAAATGACATGTGGCCAAGTGGCCAGCACCCTTACTACGTTTGGCATCCACGGTAAAATGTATACACATGATAATTATACTAAAAATTAAGTAAAGGTGTAAAATATCACATATTTGATGTATATTTCCTGCACCAAAACCAGAGATACAATAACTACTTATTATTATAAATAGTAGCAGAGAAGACACTAGGGAAAGCGTAGAAACCAATACAAGTAGACCACATTTAAATGACGTATGAAAGTTATAATAATGTCATTTTGTTATATCAGTGTTGTTGATTATTTTGTATTCGTTCCATTTCAACTCCACGACGGACAAACACTGTAGCTGGGGCATAACCACGACGATCCCAGCAAACACCGGGCATTCACCCAATGCTGTTTCAATGTTGGGCCAGCGTCGAAGACGGTGGGCCAACATTGAAACAGCATTAAGAGAATGCCACGTGTTTGTTGGGTAGTTATCCCTATTAGTCTCACTTACTATCTCATTCATTTCACCATCCTCAGGATGCACAAAGTGGCCTAAAGCCCGATTCATTTCATTTCCCTATTAGTCGGACAAAACTCGACCAAAGCGTGTAATGTGCCACATGACATGTTTATATGTTGCTTTGGGGATTAACCGGGTTCCGGGGATTAACCCTCACAGCGCGGGGACCGTCTTGTATGGCTGACTGTAAGAATTAAAATACTGTAGATCTGGTAATAATCGCGATGTTTCAATTTTCGCCAAGGACAAATTCACGAATTCAAGAATCTCGTGAAAATTATTATTATAATAGCTCTACTAAAAATGAAAATTCACGAATTCTAAACTTCGGGAAAAGTCCCAAAATCAGAAATTCGCGAAAATTTAAACACGCAAAAATTACCAGATCTACAGTAGGTCTAATGGCCGTGGCCCATAACATAGGTGTTCAAATGAATCTGAAAGATCTAAGTAAGACATTTATGATGATTTATGATAAAATATGATATGCCCTTCTTGCTGTACATTCTCAGATGATCTGGTATATATAAGGGCACTTACCTTTTTTAATAACATCATTATTTGTTTAAATATCGCTTATATACGACAATACGGTAACACACATGGGGGTAATTTTACAATCAATAACATGCATTTACTACATTCAAAAATAAGGCCTACAAAAAAATTAAACTTTTGGCCACGCATGTATACATACAGGCTAGACTTTTTGAGGATGTAGGCTGGGAGCCAATGTCAAAAAGGCCTTTAAAATATGAGTTTGTTGCACCCCTCTGCAACACTTGTTGTGGCATATCATTGGAAAGTAAGCATATTTTCCTTATTTTTCTGTGACACTTGATGTTAATATATTCTTATTCAAAAGGAACGACGAAATATAACATATTTCGAAAAAACACCCCAAAAATGTATGTATTTTATTTGCATATACTACCACATTAAGGTTGTATTTTTAAATTATAAAATTAAAAATTGTTATTTTCCAACTCAAATACATATAGTCTAAGTGTCATATTTGTGATGAGTGAGCGTGTTTATAGCCCTTCTATCATTACATGATGCCTTGTCGTCATAAGTGCTGTCTCAGTGTATAAGCTGGGGCCCTGTTGTTGAGCTTATCGTTACCACGCTGAAAAGTTAACACCATGTGACGAGAAAATATCCCAGCAACAATTAAGAGACGTTATGAATCTGAATATGAATATTACTTGGCAGGAACACCTTATTAGCGCATCAAGGTGGGAAATCGCATAGGATAAAGCCCGAGGAGCTCTACATTCTTAGCTGTGAAAAAGGTCGAGGCCGAAGGCCGTGGCCTTTTTCACAGCTAAGAATGTAGAGCTCCGAGGGTTTTAACTGACTAAAAACACATCCGATCTTAATGAACAGTTGATGAAGATCCCTCATAATCAACAGCTCGGTCACACCTGACTGATTATAGCATCATAAGCCTACCATGATAATTTGTCTGTACTTGGTGAACAATAACTCTCCATTTCCGGCTTAGAATGTAGTGGTGGGACAGAGAAAATAATGTAGTGGTGTGTTTTAATGCATGTACATGTGCAGTATGACACAGTTTGACACAATATGACACAGTATGCACAATATGACACAGTATGACACAGTATGACACGATATGACACAGTATGATACGCCTGCATATATTAAACTTTTTTTACACTATAATTAGGTGTAATCACGCAATGGGGGGGGGGGGGGTGTGCGTGTGTAGTTCAAAACAATTAACAGCACGCCACGCCTGGATATTTTCACACATGTACCACATATAAAAAGCGTATCTATGACCCAAATTTGCAGAGCAGGCTTATATTAGAGCCTGCACTGGATTTTATGATTTGAGGAGCAGGTTTATATAAGCTGAACTGATTGAGTATATAATTAAACTATGGGTCCTATCTGATGTGTTAATTTGGGTCAGCATGGTTGGGTCAACGTGTTTGGGTCAACATGTTTGGGTCAACGTGTTTGGGTCAACATGATTGGGTCAACGTGTTTGGGTCGACCGTTTGGGTCGACCGTTTGGGTCAACGTGTTTGCAGAGAGGCTGTTTCACTTGACTTGTATTTGTAACTTAATAAAATGTCAATTCATAAATAATTGGTACAGCTGCTCAGTTAATCACATAATCAAATATTAGGGATGTCTTCTTTTTATAAAAAATATATTTTCGAGTCATTCGCAGTTGGATATTGCGTTAGCAATTCTAGCTTAAAGATCCAGTCATGTTTTAAACTCGCATGCGTGGGTCACGTGTAAGCCTTCAGCATGTACAGTACAGTACATATTGATTCAGATGAGTAATTCAGCCTGATTACAAGACTATGGATACTACTCCAACGAAACACTCACCCTACACTGTTAGACCAACATATGCGACGCTGGTCCAACATTGAAACAAAATTGGCGGAGTGTACCCTGTTTGAGAGAAAGCTGTCTTGTCAATACATTTGCAGGGTCAGCTGTTTCGCGATCCCCACAGTAATAAAGTCAGTCAGCTTGCAAAACCAATGTACAGCTAAGAGACAGAGCTTTGAGCTTTGGTGGAATTATTAACTCATAGATATTGCTCAAGTATATATGGACTTGCTATGATATGGAAACTTGCTCTTTATTAGGCATTGGGTATGAAAAGCATATTTTGTATTATTTTAATATAAGGCCTACGCCTACCCACAGGCACTATTGCATTCTGGGGGACCCATGTCCTGCAAATTTTAACACTTGACTAGACCTTTAAAATGAATGAATAATAGCAACAGACACTTCAGCAGCAAAAGGGTTCAATCTTAAAGCACTAAATTTATAAAATTATAAAAATAATTTAACCCTTTAAACCCTCACGATGCATTAAAGCATCATTTCACATCCCTGAAAACATAATTAATTTCCCTACAACAAAGGGTTTTAGAACGAAAATTTCCAAGAAACTGGTTTACCAATACACAGCAATCTTCTTTAATTTTTAAACCACATCAAATCAGCTTCTTCCACTACAAGTCAAGAATTGCGACAGAAATTCCCGGCTTGTAGTGAATGAAGATGACAATAGTAAATTCAGGCTTGAAAGGGTTACATTTTCACCCACTTGAAGTTGTGTTTCGATACTGCGACCCACAACTCCAAGTGGGTAAAAACACTCATTTTTGTTTGAGACCAAACGTTTGCGAATCTTGATGTTTAAAGACTCATTTCATTCTTAATAACAGCGAAGGCTCCAAGTAGCAACTCTGTATATCCCCTGTTAATATATGAGATTATAATAATAATCCAGGCATTGTATGAGAAAAAAGGCGACAACCTTAAACGAATTGCAATACAATGGGTTTTTTCTGTTTTGGTTTGATGGACATGTCCTCTATGACGAAAAAAGCCCTAAGGAATCATCCCATGTCCCTGAGACCAAAACAGAAAAAAACCTTGTATTGCATTTTTTTTAAAGGCCCATACCCAAGAATTAGTGTCTTAAACTTTCAAGTTTCAACGTTTAAAATTGTGTTATATAGGCTTATATCATCGTAAATCTATATTATCTTTCTCCACCCTCCATTAGAAAGAGATATGTACCCGATAAGTGTGTATTTCGGAATGTTCATACAATTAATAACAACCATCTCAATATTTAAAATAGGTTTTACCAAGCTACTGGGGATCTAGATGAAGGGTTCGATGTTGATTGTTTTTCTTTGAAAAGATCAACACTGAGGAAAATACCTTCCTTTTCGTTACTACACAAGCCACGAACATCCCATAAATATTACCTGTGTATTTTGGCGATGTTCACCATGTCCCGAAAAGATGTAAAACATTTTTAGAGTTTAGAGATGTTGACCCTTCGTGCTTAGAAATGTGAGACCCATTGGGAAAGCGCCATTAAGCTGTGATTTTGCTATGACATTGTAATTAAACTAGCTACGTCTTTGATAATGTGATTCATCTGAGACCTTACATACTTATCCCAATACGAGTCCTAATAATCAAATCGTTGACTCGATAACACTTTCCTGTCAACATGGCGACGACTTGGCGACTGCATTAAAAACGGGTGTATCTAAAAGACAAAAATGTAATGACGGACATTTTGTCATAATTCGTCTTTTTGGAAACCTGATTACGTTGCCAACGGATGATTCTAAAAGTTGTAATCTATCAGAATGTTCACTCATTCGAACACTCAAAAAGATTTAACAGAGCTAAAACAAAAAATGAAATTTGCCTGGGTATGGGCTACATTATGACTGGACTATATCCATTATGATCCATAGATATACATAAGAAATGTGTTATTCTTTATTAATTGATTTTACCTACCGACGATATAGAATGGAACAATACTAACCTCATAAGTGCTGATAACTCGTGCTTTGTGAAAGATGGGAATAATAAAATGAACGGCAAATATGATTGCTGCCATGTATCCTAGAATCATGCCCCAGTAACAGCTACCCCTGGTGTAGACCTCCACAGGATCTGCAATGTAGGTGATGGCCGAGAGGAAGCTGACTAAGATGGAGATGGAGATGGGGATGACTCCCATGTTACGTCCTGCCATCAGGTAATCCTCCTCTGTCAATCCATGACGTCCTCTGTACGCGTAGTAAATCCCTATAATACAGGAGATGGCCAGGCTGCCACCAAACACAAGGTAGTCACCAAGCTGTAAGAACGCTCTGTCCCCATTATCAGGCATGGTGCTCTCTGAAAGAAAATAACAGGTACATACAATAAAACACAAACACCATGTAGTCACCAAGCTGTAAAAACGCTCTGTCCCCATTATCAGGCATGGTGCTCTCTGAAAGAAAAGAACAGGCACATACAATAAAACACAAACACCATGTAGTCACCAAGCTGTAACAACACTCTGCCTCCATTATCAGGCATGGTGCTCTCTGAAAGGAAAGAAAGAACAGGCACATACAATAAAACACAGACACCATGAAGTCACCAAGCTGTAACAACACTCTGCCTCAATTATCAGGCATGGTGCTCTCTGAAAGGAAAGAAAGAACAGGCACATACAATAAAACACAAACACCATGTAGTCACCAAGCTGTAACAACACTCTGCCTCCATTATCAGGCATGGTGCTCTCTGAAAGGAGAGAAAGAACAGGCACATACAATAAAACACAAACACCATGTAGTCACCAAGCTGTAACAACACTCTGCCTCCATTATCAGGCATGGTGCTCTCTGAATATAAACAAAATGTAACATAAACCCTTAACCTTTAATAAAACGCTGAAAATATGTGTGAGCAAACCATGGAGACCGAGCGTTTTTAAAAATTTCAAATCATCATAAATGTCCTCATAAATGTTAGCACATTCCGATTCATTTGAATAACTACGTTATGGGTCTGCAGCGATTATACATATTTTTACTCTTACAGTGCGTGGATCGACTTTAGTCGTCATAATCTGACGTCAACAGACGTCAGATTATGACGACTAAGGGTTGTAAGGGTTAAAACGCTAAGTTATATAATTTACAATTTTTACCCGCTACCGCGACCCACAAATTTAAGTGGGTAAAAATTACTCATATATGTTCTCTGTGATATGCGCTGTGCATTCTGGGTGTAGATTTGTCCCGCTGTTGATACACAGTGGACTACTCCTTTAAGGTAAAACAGAACTGTGTTAACAAGTGAAGGGACATTCTCAGGTATGTTCACCTCCACTGCATCCTGGTTCGTCATCATTATTTCTCATCTGGTGACTGTTCGTGTTTCTCCAACTGCCTGTGCTAAATCCGCGTCTTCATTCATCACATCTACATTGCCAATTAAACGCTAGCTAGCTATGCATCAAGTGAGCTCTAATCGATAGAATGATAGCTTTCATATTTGCGCCGTATATTTAAGTAAAGAGTAAAGTAATGTTTGTGTATTAACTGACAATATGCGCCATTTTGTATCTGTTAATCACTGTATAAACTTACACATGCAATTATTTATGTTTGGATAATATTTGGATAATATGTTGGATAATATTTTATAATTGTTTTAACCAGATTACTCCCTGTTTTGGAGTCCAGGTTTAGTCCTCAGGTTTTCTACAAATATTTTTTAACTTTTGGTTTTGGGGGACATAACACCCTGACAAATATCCGACCCGGCCGTGATTCAAACTAAGTCCCTCTGAGTTTCTGCCACAGCCGGAGTGAATGAGCCATCAGGGCCGGCTGATACTAAAGCGGAAGCACGGGGCATTCATCATGTAATCAGGTAACATACCATGAGAGGACATAATATCTGGGATCGATCTTCTCTGCACCGAGTGATTTTTCTATATATTCACATAATTACACTTTAAATGTTATTGTTCTATTGCATGTACATGTACCCTGAGTACGAAATAAATATATTATTATTATTATTATTATTATTATTATTATTATTATTATTATTATTATTATTATTATTATTATTATTATTATTATTATTATTATTATTATTATTATTATTATTATTATTATTATTATTATTATTATTATCATTATTATTATTATTATTATTATTATTATTATTATTATTATTATTATTGAACCAATATTGTTTGAATGTTGGGCCACCGTCTGCGTCACTGGCACATCAGTAAAACAACATTTGTTTGATGCCTCGTCTTCGCTGGCTAGTTTATCAGCTCATCATGACGTGGCGAGATAGATGCATAGATTAATCATAATATGCTTATTCCATGCATCCCCCCACGACGGCACATGGTTTCGTTATAAGATAGGGTCGGGGCCCTGGTGCAGTGGGTAAAGCTGCTGCTTGGAAAGTCGGAGATCGCGGGTTCGAACCGCACTCTGGCCTTCAAGTTTCAAAGAAAAAAATATTTCTTTCCAGCTCACTTGTAAAAATTCAATTTAGTGGGGAGCCTCCGTGACCGAGAGGTAGCGTGCTCGGCCTCAGACCACCAGGGCTCCAATTTCAAATCCTGTGTCTGGAGGGCAGTGTCATCTCATTCATCTCACCATCCTCAGAAGATCCTCTTGGCCTCCTGACTGAGATTTGTAAAATTAGGTATGTCGCATAAATAAATGATTTCGCATATCAGTTTCAGAGATTTCAGGCACTTTTTACTTGTAGAAAATGCTCGCTTTTCCAGAGTGATTTATTTTACCGATTACAAAAATGTGTTTTTTATTTTTAGTTGTTGGTGCGGGAAACTGGTATTTACACTACTATCATGGCAATGCCTTAGCGCTCTAAGGGTTAAACTCAAACTACATAAATAACACTACCGTCGGCATCAGCGCTCTAAAGGTTAAATTAAAACTACATAAATAACACTACGGTCGGCATCAGTACTCTAAGGGTAAACTCAAACTACATAAATAACACTATCGTCGGCATCAGCGCTCTAAGGGTTAAATTAAAACTACATAAATAACACTACCGTCGGCATCAGCGCTCTAAGGGTTAAACTCAAACTACATAAATAACACTATCGTCGGCATCAGCGCTCTAAGGGTAAAATTAAAACTACATAAATAACACTACCGTCGGCATCAGCGCTCTAAGGGTTAAACTCAAACTACAAAAATAACACTACGGTCGGCATCAGCGCCCTTAGGGTTAAACTCAAACTACACAAATAACACTACCGTCGGCATCAGCACTTTAAGGGTTAAACTTAAACTACATAAATAACACTACGGTCGGCATCAGCACTTTAAGGGTTAAACTCAAACTACATAAATAACACTACCGTCGACATCAGCACTTTAAGAGTTAAACTCAAACTACATCAATAACACTACCGTCGGCATCAGCGCTCTAAGGGTTAAACTTAAACTACATAAATAACACTACCGTCGGCATCAGCGCTCTAAGGGTTAAACTTAAACTACATAAATAACACTACCGTCTGCATCAGCGCTCTAAGGATTAAACTCAAACTACATAAATAACACTACCGTCGGCATCAGCGCTCTAAGGGTTAAACTTAAACTACATAAATAACACTATCGTCGGCATCAGCGCTCTAAGGGTTAAACTCAAACTACATAAATAACACTACCGTCGGCATCAGCGCTCTAAAGGTTAAACTTAAACTACATAAATAACACTACGGTCGGCATCAGCGCTCTAAGGGTTAAACTTAAACTACATAAATAACACTACCGTCGGCATCAGCGCTCTAAGGGTTAAACTGAAACTACATAAATAACACTACCGTCGGCATCAGCGCTCTAGGGGTTAAACTCAAACTACATAAATAACACTACCGTCGGCATCAGCGCTCTAAGGGTTAAACTCAAACTACATAAATAGCACTACCGTCGGCATCAGCGCTCTAAGGGTTAAACTTAAACTACATAAATAACACTACCGTCGGCATCAGCGCTCTAAGGGTTAAACCTAAACTACATAAATAACACTACCGTCGGCATCAGCGCTCTAAGTGTAAAACTCAAACTACAAAAATAACACTACCGTCGGCATCAGCGCTCTAAGGGTTAAACATAAACTACATAAATAACACTACCGTCGGCATCAGCGCTCTAAGTGTAAAACTCAAACTACAAAAATAACACTACCGTCGGCATCAGCGCTCTAATGGTTCCACAACTTCAAGTGGATGAAAATTATTTAGGTTTG
Source organism: Flabesymbios commensalis (assembly GCA_964017125.1). Classification (NCBI taxonomy): domain Eukaryota; kingdom Metazoa; phylum Annelida; class Polychaeta; order Terebellida; family Flabelligeridae; genus Flabesymbios; species Flabesymbios commensalis. The sequence goes on along the minus strand of OZ024913.1, from coordinate 79,311,265 downwards.
ACAAAGTGGAGGTCAACTATTTTCCGATGTTCCTGATTGATGCCACGATTGCCTTTGACCCTTAAAGCACTGATTTTTTTATGAAAACCTTGGAGGCCAAAGGGTTTTTATCAATTTTAAATCATCATGGCTGTCTTAGTTAGCTCTTTCCGATTCATTTGATTAACTATGTTATGGGTATATGGCCATTAGAAATATTTTCATTCTTACAGTGCGGGGATCGACTTTAGTCGTCAGATTCTGACGACTAAAGTCGATACCCGCGATGTAAAGGTTAACCCCAATCCTATTGTCATTTCTAATCTGTTGTATTAGTCGATCAAATCACTGTTATTGGGGACGAAATGTCCCTTTTACCATAAGGATTTGTCTCTAATTTTCATCCATTTGAAGTTGTGGTTCGCGGTAGCGAAACACAACATTAAGTGGGTGAAAAAATAAATAAATTAACTTAGCAAATTAGGGTTAACTAGTCAAAAATCTGACTTTTCAAATGATAATAAAAAATATATAATGGGGACAAGCTGTTAAACGGGTAAGGTTCAGGGGACCCCCTCACTAAAATCTCCGTTGGTGTTGGCAAGCACACCAACGTTACACAACACAATAATAATAGTGGCTTCAACATGATAATGATCATATTCCATAAGCCAAAGTCTCCGCGGTATATATATAAACCACACAGTAGTATGAGTGGATATTGACTGGTATGAGGCTTGTACCTTCAACGATTAAAGTTCGTGAATCATACTTCTCAATCGACTTTACAATGCAATGACATACATATTAATGTATTCGTAATTATTGACTTAACGTTTGTTATAATTACATACGACACGTTTATTATAGTATACTGTGGATCTGGTAATGTTCGCGAAGTTTTAATTTTCGCGAATTTCGCGAAGAGGACAAATTTGCGAATGCAAGAAAATTATTAATATAATAGCACTACTATAGAATAATACAAATTCGCGAAAAATCTCAAAATCAGAAATTCGCGAAAATCTAAACTCGCGAAAATTACCAGATCCACAGTATATAGCAGAGAGTAGTGAAGTATTAATTAAAAGATCATTTTCACATCCGCGGGATTGAAATACTGCACTTAAATTCTAATTATGGTAAATTATAAATGCGGATTATTGTTTTTCTTCGTGTGTTTGATTAGAATACAGATATGTCCATTATCAACTGTGAAAGACGGGTTCAATCTATATCAACATCAATCTTAAAATTACGGTATCTTAACTTTCTCTTATTTTTGTGATAGAATGGACCTCTATATTTGTTAATATCACATATTAGGAAAGCTAATCAAATGTAACTATCAAAGAATATTTTTAAGTAATATTTTTAAATATTACACATTAGCAATGCTAAGGTGCTCTCAGCTGTTCCATTGGAACTCAGTATTGTGGGGGCCTTCGTGACCGAGAGGTAGCGTGCTCGGCCTCAGACCGCTAGAGTTTGAATTTCGAATCCTGTGTCTGGAGGACAGTGTCATCTCACTCATCTCACCATCCTCAGGAGGTTATCCTGGCCCAATTTAGCCTATATGTGCACAAAAGTGGCCTAAAGCGCGATTCATTTCATTTCTTCTCTTCCATTGCAAATGAGATAACGTTCAGTAAAACCGATTTTCATTAATTTCAGGATTAAGAAATCATGTGGCACACTCGGCGATCGACTTTAGACGTCAGAATCTGACGTCTTTAGACGTCAGATTCTGACGACTAAAATCGATCCCCGCACTGTAAGGGTAGAAATATTTCTATTAGACGTAGACCCTTAACATAGGTATTCAAATGAATCGGAAAGAGCTAACTAGGATATTTATGATGATTTTTAGGTGAAAAAACCCCTTTGGCTGCAAGGTTTTTTTTTACAAATTAATTCAGCGCTTTAAGGGTTAATTTTTATATTTCAAAGGAATGGGTTCCAGATATATAACGTTACTCTAAGTAGCGTTTAGCGACTATTGTCGTTTTTAATCTGTTTTTATCAGCCAATCAAATCACTATTATTAGGAATGAAATGAGTGTTTAAACATCAAAATTTACAAATTTTTGGTCCAAATTTAACAAATATGGGTATATAATTTTTACTCACGTGAAATCGCGGCAGCTAGAGACAGATTCAAGTCAGTGGGAATTAAAATTATCTACTAACCAGTAAAACAGTGTATACCCTTGAAGCGCTGAAATTACTCTCGTACTAGCCATGGAGACCAAAGTGGTTTTTTTCAATTTGAAATCATCATAAATGTCTCACTATTACATTTATTATATTTTGGTGCGGGAAACTTAGAAAATCATGACAATGCTGTTCACCTGTAGGTTATTTTCAATAGGTCTGATGCATATTTTATTTAACCTGTGCTTGTTTTAGTATATAATGTCGTTTGATTTTACCATGTTAAGGTTAACTTAGCATGCATATTTTACCGAACTAATCCTGCTGTATATAGTCATGTACATATGCTCATTTTAATGACGCATAAGTCTGCATAGACTTACCATCGTCAAGGAATATCTATCTATCATGTGTTAGTTAGCTCTTTCTGATTCATTTGAATACCTGTGTTATGGGTCTATTGCCATTAGAAATGTGTTTACTCTTACAGTGCGTGGCTTGTCTTTAGTCGTCAGAATCTGACGTCTACAGACGTCATATTCTGACATCTAAAGTCGACCCCCGCACTTAAAGGATATCATTGTGTGTCTGCTATGTTTACGTGGAAGCCGTTCCGAGGCCAGTAACAGCCTTAATTTCATCAGAAATTTGTACAGACTGAACAAGTTCAATATTGTAGATATATCTTTCGTGAATAGTATAATTAGATGCATATAGACCCAGATCAGCCGATATGATGTCAGCCGGAGCTATTCATGGCTTATTGTACGTGAGAGATCAGAAAAACACCAACTTTAGGTCGAATGAGCTGAATCAGTTATTATCCTTTTTCTGCTCAGATAATTAACCGTATCATGCAGTGTAGACGGGGCACCTGTCTGACACTTCGTTTCCAGACGGGAGCTGGATATTGGTTATAGACTGCAGAAATTCAAACTGTTCATACCAGCTCGATGCGAGTTTTAAATTGTTTATAATTCCCTAACGTGGCCTTTAAAACTTATTAAATGTGGCGGGCAAACACTTTTTCGACGTCACAAATTTATTGTACACCACTGGACAGTCAAACATCACACTGGTGTCTCGCGTGTTTTCTTTAATAGGCACTACATGTAGTGTAAGTGTATCATTTGTACTCAATTATTCAATTGCACACTGTATACTATATGTTTCTGTACCAAGAGTACAAAATCAAAATATTATTATTTTTCTTATTATTACACATACCGTGCTGCTGCTCTCTGCCCTGACTGACTGACTGCTGATACTGACTGATGACCTGTTGTGATGCTGAATCCAGGACTTACTGCCGAGTTATGAATCTTCCCTGTGACCTCCTCACGTCTGAAGATGCTGGTCTCAGGTGATTACCACGTGTGGGTTTTGACACTGATATAACTGCACCTAATTATATCTCCGCTAATTACCTTCTTTCCGCTAGGCCCGCATATACATTTGCAAGTATTTCCGACCCCAGTGTAACATTATTTATCGACGTCCACCGAGTGAAGATCGCTAGTCCTGTAATGTGGCGACCACGTGACGGTATATTCAACCCATTGACATTCCTTGTAGCACTTGCATAGAATATAAATTATTTAAATTAATAATAATAAGCAATCCAATGGGGCAATCTACCACGAAAAAGAATTTATTTGCTCTTTCTCGATACACACAGCATATAAAAAATTTTATAAAAAATAATTGAATAATAAATAGGCTGATATAGGCCTATGCAGCATTCGACAAATGCAGCATTTAAAATATTTCAAAAAATACATTTATTCACATAAAAAAAATCCCTCATTTACTATATGTAGCATTTGATAAAGCAGCATTTAATATATGAGGGATTCTATAATTTTAGGCACCAGTGATGATATTTTCCTTGATATATGAGACTGTCTGAATATTGTCAAAAAATTAAACACATGTCAACTTAGCTTTGTTTATTGACATGGCGTTGTCAGCAGAGCTTAATTTCAATTGTGAATGCTTATTTTTTATCAATTTATTAATTTACCGTTATGGAGAGACCAATTTATGTTACGGAGTAATCTTCAAACTTAAATTTCTTAGGGACCCTTCTACAAAAGTATACCATATTTAACAAGTAGTTGAACATGGTTATTATAATGTTGATCACTTAATTTAGAAAGAATCACTTTATGACAATAACCCTTAAATAATGAAATAAGAATTACTCTCCGTTACGATTATTGTCGTTATGGAGAGTAATAATAACGAACATTGTCTCTCCATAACCACAATAATTTCTGTTATGGAGTGACAATAAACAAATACTAAATATCGATGCTAACACAATTTAAAAGACAAAAAGAAAAGCTACTATTTCAACGAGTGTCACTTGTTGGTTAAAATACCAAATTCATAAAGGTTTATAGCTATTTTTAAATGAGTAAAAGCGTAATTTGTGACTACTTTTCTCTCCATAACGTTTTTATTTTTGTTATGGAGAGACAGAAAATATGCGTTATGGAGAGACGTTTATTTCTTACTAAATCGTACATAGCATCTATGAATTATGCTATATTATGATTATTTTTGTTTTTTTCAAATGAGGTTGTAGTAGGCTTGGAGGTTGTAGGGTGCTTAAAAGTTTTATTGCAGTATTTATGTGTAAACAATCGCGTTATAGAGAGACGTTGAATTAAAATACTCATCCAAAGATTTGCACAAACCTTACATTATTTCTAAACAAAAACACATTTATTATATATTTTTTCACGATTCACTACATGAGGGTCTCGCGCAACTGTTTTGCACCAGACAAGTGATATTTTGGTCAGAAAAAGTATAGAAATTACCTGAAAACTATAAGCGTTATGGAGAGTCGCTGCTACGTGGGACAGACATAAATTGCATAAAAAGTGGTAAAATAATAAAATTATTTTAAAAAACTTTTATATAATCATACAGATAGTATTTTGCACTAACATTAAATCAGAAACAAATATAATATATAATACAGGAAGTCTAGAATAAATCGCCTGTTTATGTGGGATTTAGAATGTGGGACAAGGCTTTTTGGCTAAAATTGGCTAAATTTACATAATATTTCTTTCAAAAAACACATTTATGTTAGTTTTTTTGAGCTGTAATATTACTATATTGTATAATAAAGGTCATTCATTACATTTATGTAATCAAATTAAATCAAGATATTCAATAATACATATTACAAGGTGCGGACAGTGCTGGTGCCTAAAATTATAGAATCCCTCATATGTAGTATTTGGTAAAGCAGCATTTGATATATGGGTCCAAGTATGGTATTCTACCCCCAACCAATGGAATAATGGCTCAGTATTTCACATGACAAGATCACCATATCACCGCCGTCAATCAGTTGCTGTTTAAATTAGGGGGGGGGGGGCAGAATACCTTACTTGAACGATATAATGCAGCATTTGATATATGCAGCAGTTGGTAAAGCAGCATTTGATATGTGCAACATTTAATATATATGTAGCATCAAATATATTAAATAATAAAATTATTTGAATAAAAACGGTATAAGCCACTACAATATCGGAGTTCTTGGCTCTTAAGTCAAGACTTGCAAATGATTCGTCTCAAATTAAGTTAATATATATATGTCATTTTCACCCGCTTGAAGTTGTGGGTCGCGGTAGGGAGACACAACTTCCACCAGGGATCGACTTTAAACGTCGGGATCTGGCGTCTATACACACATCAGATTCTGACGTCTAAAGTCGATACCCGTACTGAAAGAGTAAACATATTTCTAATGGCCGTAGACACTAAACATATATAGGTAGGCCGTATTCAAATGAATCAGAAATAGCTAACTGAGACATTTATGTTGACTTCAAATTAAAAAAAAACTTTGGTCTTCATGGTTTATAAAACGTATTCCAGCGCTTTAGGGGTTAAGGGGTGTGACAATTTAAATATCATAACTTCTGGCTTTATAAGGGTTAATGTTTTAAAATCTGCATACAATCTCTTCATATTAAAGTCCATCATCCACCAGTATCATCGCGTAGGTGTACCCAGAAACCACGCGCGGCGAGTATATAGATATTGTAGCCTAGTTCTAGTAATATTCGCGAGGTTTTAATTTTCGCGAATTTCGCGGGGAAGAAAAATTTGCGAATTCAAGAAAATTATTATTATGATAGCGGTGCTAAAGAAAAATGAAGATTCGCGAATTCTAAATTTCGCGAAAGTCCCAGAATTTATTGTATTTATTTATTAATAAAAATATATAAAAGATGCTATTTTTAAAACATGTGCCCTGTCATACATTCAATGTAATACATTTCTAAAATATCAGAAATTCGCGAAAATTAAAACACGTGAAAATTATCAGATCTACATTATAGGCCTGTAAACTTGTGTTTATCAGAATTCACCAGGTTTTAATCCTGTATTAGAAATTGTATCAGCTTTAACCGACATCAGGAAGGGGGGGGGGGTAACCCTTTAACCCTTACAACGCTATTATATTATATATTTATAAACTATGGAGATCGAATGGGTTTTTTTCAATTTGAAGTAATCATAAATGTGTTAGTGAGCTAGTTCCGCTTCCTTTGAGTACCTATGTCATGGGGTTACGGCCATTAGAAATATATTAAATCTTACAGTATGGAGGGAGTCGACTGTAGACGTCAGAATTTGACGTCTACAGACGTCACATTCGGACGTCTAAAGTCGATCCCCGTACTGTAAGGGTTAAGCGCTAAGCACTTATATAATTATTCTTAATATTTTGTATTAGCATAGAAATAAAATGAGTGTTTAAACATCAAGATTTGCAAATGTTTGGTCTCAATTCACCTTGAGGTGTGAATTGACCTTGAGATGTGAATTGACCTTGATATGTGAATTCCCTTGAGATGTGAATTGACCTTTTATATATGTGAATTGCCCTTGAGATGTGAATTGACCTTGCGATGTGAATTGCCCTTGAGATGTGAATTGACCTTGAGATGTGAATTGACCTTGAAATGTGATTTGACCTTGAGATGTGAATTGACCTTGAGATGTGAATTGACCTTGAGATATGAATTGACCTTAAGATGTGAATTGACCTTGAGATGTAAATTGACGTTGAAATGTGAACTGACCTTGAGATGTGAATTGACCTTAAGATGTGAATTGACCTTGAGAGTGAATTGACCTTGAGATGTGACTTGACCTTGAGATGTGAATTGACCTTGAGGTGTGAATTGACCTTGAGATGTGAATTGACCTTGAGGTGTGTATTGACCTTGAGATGTGAATTGACCTTGAGATGTGAATTCACCTTGAGATGTGAATTGCTGCCGCAATTCCCATCTCAAGGTGAATATAAACTCCTGGTTAATCAGTGTAATACCCCAGGTGTAAGCTGAGTGTGATGGGTCGTACTAATTTATCTATATCGTTCCCGCATCGCTAGATTAATGATAAATTAACCAAATT